>PVLC010005218.1:0-47352 GCA_004027655.1 Graphiurus murinus
GTGGTACTGGGGATTGAACTCAGGGGCATTCTACCTCCGAGCTATATCCCCAGCCCTATTTTTTATTCTTTATTTTGAAACCAAGTCTCACTAAGTTGCGGAGTGCCTCACTAGGTAACTGAGGCTGGCCTCGAACCCGTATCCTCCGGTCTCAGCCTCCCAAATGCTGGGATTACAAGTGTGCGCCACCACACCCGGCGACCTTAGCTACTTCTGCGGCCTTCTCTGTCCTTGCAGGCAAATGCTTCCACCCGGCGTGTGAAGGTATCCACAAACACGCACAAATATCTGAATCCCTGGCCGGGGGTCACTTGGATGAATATTCCCCTGGGTACGTTCCATATCTTTGTGCCGGCGCCATCAAGGGAGGTGGCCTCCCTCCTTGGGGATTATTAATGGCACAGGTCTTGCAAGCCTGAAAGACTCTCTCTAAAGTCTAATATTGTCCCTTTCCAGTAAATAGCCCTTTGCTCAGGAGAGAGCCGATCCCTCTGAGGGTGGCAGGATTCCTGCAGGCCCTTTAGCACCTTGCCCTGTGTTGCTTGTGGGAGACGGATGACCGCACCCAGTCGGAACCATCCACTGCCTCCTGGGTATATCCCCGTTCCTTGGCCCAAGATGTCTCCTCAGGGGTGTAGGTGGGGAGATATGAACAAGAGGGCGTGGAGGGAATTAAGGCCAGTTCCAAGTTGACCCATTTGGTGGCCCACTTGTCCAGCAAGCCGGGTTGCCCGGGATGACCTCACTGGTTTCCTTTGGATGGCCTTCGCAGTGAACGGCTGCAATTTCTTGGGGAAGCTGGGCTGCCTCAGGAAGTTCTAGTAGCTGAGGGCCAGCCTCGATTGGGCTATTTCCGGAGGTCACACAGCCTCTTTCTCTCCAGACAGCGGCACGAGCATGAACTACCAAGAAGGCATACTTGGACTCTGTGAAAATGGTTGCCCACTTTTGTCTTTACTCAACGTAAGGGTCTGGGTTAAAGCTCTTATCTCCGCCAGTTGTGCAGAGGTTCCTGGTGGGAGAGGTGTAGCTTCCATAATTTCTGAGGTAGATATTACTGCATAGCTCGCTTTTTTGACTCCCTCATTCAGAAAAGGACTGCCATCGGTAAACCAAACAAGATCAGGATTGTCTAAGGGCTGGTCCCTGAGGTCCTCGCTGCTGGCATGAGAGAGGCTGAGGACTTCCTCCCAGCAGTGCTGACAAAGCGTGGAGTTCTCGGAAGAGGGAGCAGGCTGGCTGGATTGGTTTTTTTTTCTTTGTGGTACTGGCGATTGAACCCAGGGACATTCTACGTCTAAGCTACACTCCCAGCCCTATTTTTTACTCTTTTTTTACTAAGTTGCAGAGGGTCTCACTAAGTAGCTGAGGCTGGCAGCAAACCCGGATCCTCCGGTCTCAGCCTCCCGAATGCTGGGATTACAAGCGTGCGCCACCACGCCCGGCTACTAGTGTTATCTTAAAGGCCTCTTCTACTAGGAGTGCTGTTGCCACTAAGGCTCATAGGCTATTAGGCCATCCTCAAGCCACAGAATCCAGCCCTTTGGGTAAGTACCCTATGGTTGGTCTGAGGCATTGGGTCAATATCCCCAGGGGAATTCCTTTCTGCTCTGCCACGTATAGTTGGAAGAGCTTATCCATCCGAGGTAGGCCAAGGGCTGGGGCTTGGACGAGTGATTATTTGAGTCTAATAAAGGCTTGTTCCAAGTCAGGCGTGGTGGCACACGCTTGAAGCAGGGTCTTGCTAGGTTGATGAGAATCTTACTACTCAAGTTTCATTGCCACAAAGCCGCAATCCTCCTGTCTCAGCCTCCCAAGTACTTGGATTACCAGTATGAGCCACCATGTCTGGCTGCAGCACTTTTTTTTTTTTTTGGTACTGGGGATCGAACTCAGGGACATTCTACCTCCGAGCTATACCCCCAGCCCTATTTTTTATTCTTTATTTTGAAACAGGGACTCACTAAGTTGCAGAGTGCCTCACTAGGTAGCTGAGGCTGGCCGCGAACCTGGATCCTCTGGTCTCAGTCTCCCAAATGCTGGGACTACAAGCGTGCGCCACCACGCCCAGCTTGCAGCATTTGTTTTTAATCCTTCTGCCCTATTTGAGTTTTACAAGGGTGAGTCATTGAAAACATGAAAGATATCTAATTAATTTGTTTAAATTAGTGAGTTCTCTCAGCCAGCATCCCTTCCCCACCCACTGTGGGTGGCCCAAGGCTGGCGGCCCTCTGGGCCCTGCCTGATTCTCCCACAACTAGGGCCAGATTCCTGGACAGGGATGAGGGATGCAAGATACCAGATGCAGTGTCTCATCTGGGGCCATGTGAGGTGCAGAGAAAGCCACTTATGCCATTTTTATTTTAACTCCTCTTCTGCGGGACCAGTCTGTCCTGCCACCAATGGTTCATGGCCTGGGGTAAAGGGAGTGCAGACAGTTTCTTCAGAAAGTGTGGCTTCCTGCTTGGAAAGACAGGGAGGAGAGAGTTCCTAGCAGGGCAAGGAGAGCACCGCCAAGGCCTGGCAGGGAATGAGCAAGCGTCCTCCTTGGAGGATCACAGGTTCAAAGCTGGCCTCAGCCATTTAGGGAGGCTCTCAGCAACTTAGCGAGACCCTGTTTCCAAATAAAAAATAATAATAATAAAATAAAATAGAGGCCCTCCTTAACTTAGTGAGACCTTGTTTCAAAATAAAGAATTAAAAATAGGAGCCGGGCGTGGTGGCGCACGCTTGTAATCCCAGCATTTGGGAGGCTGAGACCGGAGGATCTGGGTTCAAGGCCAGCCTCAGCTTACCTAGTGAGGCACTCTGCAACTTAGTGAGACCCAGTTTCAAAATAAAGAATAAAAAATAGGGCTGGGGGTATAGCTCGGAGGTAGAATGCCCCTGAGTTCAATCCCCAGTACCGGGAAAAAAAAAAAAAAGTAGGACTGGGGGTGTAGCTCAGAGGTAGGGTGCCCCTGGGTTTAATCCTCAGTACTACAATAAATAAATAAATAAATAAATAAATAAATAAATAAATAAATAAATAAATAAAATAGAATTGGGGGTGAAGCTCAAAGGCAGAATGCCCAGGTTCCATCCCTAGCACCATAAGCAAACACACAAAAACAAATGCTTCCTGTAGCCCTGCCCCAGCTGTCCCTGCCTCCTGTTTGGGAGCAGCCTTGCAGGCCTGCAGGACCGTGTCTCACACCTGGACACACTCACAGGCATACACAGATATGCCGGACACACGCAGGCCCACACCCACATAACCACAGGACATGCTGATATCACCGAGGTGGTCAGAATCGTTCCTGCGATGGGTATCTTTGCAGACTTGCCTCTGGCGTCAAACTTCCTATGCTATATTTTTATTTAATTATTTATTTTGGCACTGGGGATTGAACCCTGGGGTTTTCTACCTCTGATCCATACCTCCAGCCCTATTTTATTTTTTAAAATTTTACCTTCCTGAGCTGGGCATGGTGGCGCACGCTTGTAATCCCAGCATTTGGGAGGCTGAGACCGGAGGATTCCGGGTTCATGGCCAGCCTCAGCTACCTAGTGAGGCACTCTGCAATTTAGTGAGACCCGGTTCCAAAATAAAGAATAAAAAATAGGGCTGGGGATGTAGCTCAGAGGTAGAATGTCCCTGGGTTGAATCCCCAGTACCGCAAAAAAAAAAAAAAGTTACCTTCCCTTTGAGGGAGGAGGGGGACTGGGGATTGAACCTATGCTGGCCTTGAATCTGTGATCCTTCGGTCTCAGCCTCCCAAGTACTGAGATTACAAGTGTGCACCACCATGCCCAGCCCAAGACTGGAATTTAAAAAGGAATTGTAATTTCCTGAGCTTTCGTGGTCTTGTTGAGGAAGTTCCTACCTGTGCCTGTTGGAGTGTTGGACCTCTGCCCTCCTCTAGTGGCTTCACAGTCTCTGGTCTAGTTTCCAGGTCTTTGATCTGTCTGGAGTTGACTTCTGTACAGAGTGAGAGGTAAGGATTTAGTTCCATTTTCCTACAACTGGATAACCAGTTTTCCCAACACTGCTTATTGAAAAGGCTGTCTCTTCTCCAGTGTGTATGTCTGGCACCTTTGTCAAAAATCAATTGGCTAAGCTGGGTGTGGTGGCCCATGTTTGTAATCCCAGCATTCGGGAGGCTGAGAACGGAGGATCCGGGTTCGAGGCCAGCCTCAGCTACCTAGTGAGGCACTCCGCTACTTAGTGAGACTCGGCTTCAAAATAAAGAATAAAAAAATAGGGCTGGGGGTATAGCTTGGAGGTAGAATGCCCCTGAGTTCAATCCCCAGTACCGCAAAAAAAACCCAAAAAGAATACAAACAACAAAAGCCAGGTGTGTCGGCCACTTTTGTAATCCCCAGGGCGCACTCGGTGACTGAGAGCCTGGCTCAGTTGCCATGGCTGGCTTTGAACCTGCGCGATCCTCGTGTCTCAGCCTCCCAAGTACTGGAATTACAAGTGTGCACCACTAGATCCAGTCCTTCCTTTCTCTCTCTCTCTCCCTCCCTCCCTCCCTCCTCCTTCCTTCTCTTTCTTTTTTTTTTTTTTTTTTTTTTTGTGGTACAGGGGATTGTACCTAAGCTATACCCCAGCCCTTTGAAGCAGGGTCTCACTAGATTGCTAAGAGTCTTGCTATGTTGCTGAGGCTGTCCTTGAACCTGTGATTCTCCTATCTGGGCCTCCTAAGTACTGGTATTACAAGCGTAATGGCCACCACCATGGCCACTTTTCAACAATGAATGAGATTCAGGTCTCACTTTAGTGTAAAAAATCCTGACTGGGTTAAGTTCCCTCAACCAAGACCCATTGTTTCCTTGAAACGGTCTCGATAGGTTGCTGAGTCTTGGTATGTTGCTGAGGCCGACCTTGAACCTGCGCTCTGCCTGTCTCAGCCTACCTCAGCCTCCCAAGTACTGGGATTACAGGCATGTGCAACCATACTGGGCTAAGACTCATTATTAGTCAATTGCCAAGTATCAGGCTGGGAGAGAGAGGAATGTAAGTATTATTATTGTTAATACAATAACATATAAACAAATAACATGATGTTGAGTGAAAGAAGCCAGACCTAAGCCGGGCATAGTGGCACACACTTGTAATCCCAGTACTTGGGAGGCTGAGATAGGAGGATCACAAGTTCGAGGACAGCCTCAGCAAGTAGTGAGACTCTCATCAACCTAGTGAGACCCTGTTTCCAAATAAGAAATAAAATTGAGCTTGACGTGGTGGCGCAAGCTTGTAATCCCAGTACTTGGGAGGCTGAGACTGGAGGATCCTGGTTCGTGACCAGCCTCAACTACTTAGTGAGGCCCTCCACAACTAAGTGAGACCCTGTTTCAAACTAAAAATAAAAAATAGGACTGGGGGTGTAGCTCAGAAGTAGAATGCCCCTGAGTTCAATCCCCAGTACCACCACCAAAAAATAAAATAAAATAAAATTGGGCTGGGGGTATAGCTCGAAGGTAGAATGCTTCTGGGTTCGATCCCCAGAGTACCACAAAAGAAAGAAAGGAAGAAAAAAAGACCTGAAAGAGCACATACATACTACAGGATTCCATTTATATAAAGTACAAAAAAAAAAAACAGGCAAAGCTAATCTATCGTGACAAAGGTCTGCACAGCCCTTTCCCTTGGTGGGACTTCTGGGCTCCGGAGGGCTCCTGGGACTCTTCGGAGAAATTCATCCAGTCCCTCACTTACAATCTGGTACTTTACTGGAATAGAAATGCAGCAATAGCTAATGTAAGAGCTGGGCGTGGTGGCACACACTTGTCTTCCCAGTATGTGGGAGGCTGAGACCAGAGGATCACAGGTTCACAGCTACTTAGTGAGGCCCTCTGCAACTGAGTGAGACCCTGTTTCAAAATAAAGAATAAAAAATAAGGCTGGGGGTGTAGCTCGGAGGTAGAATGCCCCTGGGTTCAGTCCCCAGTACTGCAAAAAAAAAAGAAAAAAAAAAGCTAATATAATAATCACATAGCCACTAGTACTCATAACAGGTCCATTTCCCGCCCCTTCCATTTAGGCAACTCCCCTGCTCCTGGGCTACCATGTCCTCAATGCCAACCCCAGAATAGCCCAGGAGCAGGGGAGTTGCCTAAATAGAACAACATCTCCATGTCACAACCCCAGAAACTCCAGTCAGTGGAATGTGGGTCTTGAATAGCTCCAAAGCTCTTCTGAAAAGTTCTCCTCTGGAGAGGAGGCAGAGGCAGAGGTGGGAGTCAGGACGGGGGAGCCATGGGTGCTGTGGCACGTGCCTGGAATCCCAGAACTTGGGAGGTTCAGACTGGAGAATCACAGGTTTGAAACCTGCCTAATCAACTTAGTGAAATCCCCGGTCACATAGTGAAATCCCATTTCAGTACAATAAAAAGGGACATAGCAAGGCTCTCAGCAACCTAGCAAGACTCTACTTCAAAACAAAAATAAAGAAGGAAGCTGGGCGTGGTGGCACACACTTGTAATTCCAGTACTTGGGAGGCTGAGACAGGAGGATCGAAGGTTCACAGCCAGCCTCAGCAACTTCGTGTGTGTGTGTGTGTGTGTGTGTGGTACTGGGAATTGAACTCAGAGGCATTCTACCTTCAAGCGACAACCCCAACCCCAGCTTGATTTTTTTTTTTTTTTTCTTATTTGGAAACAGTCTCCCTAAGTTGCTGCAAGCCTCACTAAATTGCCGAGACTGGCTGTGAATCTGTGATCCTTCTGTCTCAGCCTCCCAAGTACTGGGATTACAAGAGTGTACCACCATGCCTGGCTCAGCCTCAGCAATTTAGTGAGGCCCTCTGAAACTTAATGAGACCCTGTTTCAAAATAAGAAGTAAAATAGGGTTGGGGGTGTAGCTTAGAGGTAGAATACCCCTGGGTTCAACTCCCAGCACCAAAAAATAAATAAAGCCGGGCATGGTGATGCATACCTGTAATCCCAGTACTTGGGAGGCTGAGTCGGAAGGATCCGAGGTTCAAAGTCAGCCTGGGTAATTTAGTGAGGCTCTCAGCAACTTAGCAAGACTCTGTTTCCAAATAAAAACTAAAATATGGCTGGGGGGGGGTATAGCTCAGATGTAGAAGTTCCTTGGATTCCATCACCAGTACCACAAAAAATAAAATTAAAAAATAAAAATGGCTGATGGTGTAGCTAGGAAGTACAATGCCCCTGGGTTCAAACCCCAGTACCACCAAATAACAGCAACAACAACAATAATACTACTAATAAAATAAGATGAATAAAATAAAAATAAAATTTTGGGGTCAACCCCCACAGTGGGAGCTCTGCTGACCTCTCTTCCTTCCTAACTTAAAATAAACTTTCATACTTTTATGCCAAAAAAGAAAAAGTGTTGAGGTGTAGCCTGGAGGTAGAACAATTCTGGGTTCAATACTCAATACCAAAAAAAGAGTCAGGATAAGGGAAGCCTCAGATTTGAGCCCTGGTACCACAGATTTGAGCCTGGCCGGTTGCAAGGGCCAGGCCAGGATGCATCATGGCCCGCCTCGGCAACTCTCCCAGGCTCTCTGCAATTTAGTAAGACCCGGTTTCAAAATAAGAAGTAAAATAGGGCTGCGGTTGTAGCTCAGAGGTAGGATGCCCCTGGGTTCAATAAAAAAAAAAAAAAAAACCTGGAGAGCCGACAACATTCCAGGCAGAGAAACAGCAGCCTGTCTGGGTGAGGAGTGGACCGGTTGGTTCAGATCAGGGTTCCCTGGCTCGGCTGGAGCCCAACAGGGTGCCCGTGAGTATCCCTGCTGGCACCGGGCAATGCTGGGTTCATCTAGGAATAGGAATTCTGGGATTCTGAGACAAAGGTGGCTGAAAAACTTCCAGAATGCTTCAGTATGATGATATCTAACGTGATTTTTTTTTTTTTTTTTTTTTTTTTTTTTTGGTACTGGAGATGGAACCCTGGAGCATTCTACCTCCGATCTACACCCCCAGGCCTATTCTTTATTCTTTTTTTTGTGTGTGTGTGTGGTACTGGGGATTGAACCCAGGGGCATTCTACCTCCAAGCTACACCCCCAGTCCTATTTTTTTATTCTTTACTTGGAAACAGGGTCTCACTAAGTAGCAGAGGACCTCACTAAGTAGCTGAGGCTGGCTGTGAACCCGAATCCTCCTGTCTCAGCCTCCCAAGCACTGGGATTACAAGTGTGCGCCACCACACCTGGCCAAAAGTCTCATTTTCATTCAAAAAGCTGACTCGATTTCTTAGACACAAGCAATACTATAGATAACTGTATCTATATGTTATATGTGTGATGTAAAAATAATATATTTTGTCCTGATATTTTTAATTTTTATTTTTATTTTTTTGGTGGTACTGGGGATTGAACCCAGGGGCATTCTACCTCTGAGCTACAACACAGCCCTATTTTTACTTTTATTTCTTGAAACAGTGTCTCAGTAGGTTGATGAGAGTCTCACTACTTGCTGAGGTGTCTTTTAACCTGCAATCCTCCAGTCTCAGCTTCCCAAGTATTGGGATTAGTGTGTCTCACCATACCCAGCTGATATTTTGATTTAAAATTGTTTTGGTTAAGGATGCCCAGAGGAAGGGAGGAAGAAATAATAACACAAATAAAAGTGTCATGATTACTCATAGTTGGGTGTCAACAGATATTCTTTAGATAAAGGATTAAGTGTGTAATATAGCATTATAAAGATAGTTGAGCAAGCTGGGCATGGTGGCGTATGCTTGTAATCCAAGTACTTGGGAGGCTAAGAAAGGAGGATCTCAGGTTCAAGGCCAGCCTCAGCTACTTAGTAAGGCCCTCTGCAACTTAGTGAGACCCTGTTTCAAAATAAAGAATAAAAAACAGGCCGGGCGTGGTGGCGCACGCTTGTAATCCCAGCATTCGGGAGGCTGAGACCGGAGGATCCGGGTTCGCGACTAGCCTCAGCTACCTAGTGAGGCACTCTGCAACTTAGTGAGACACGGTTTCAAAATAAAAAGAATAAAAAATAGGGCTGGGGGTGTAGCTCGGAGGTAGAATGCCCCTGAGTTCAATCCCCAGTACTGCAAAAAAAAAAAAAAAAAAAAAAAAAAAAAAAAAAAAAAAAAAAAAAAAAAAAAAAAAAAAAAAAAAAAAAAAAAAAAAAAAAAAAAAAAAAAAAAACAGGACTGAGGGTATAGCTCATAAGTAGAATGCCCCTGGGTTCCATCCCTAGTACAACAAAAAATAAAAAATAAAGGTAGTTGAGCATGGTGGTGTATGTCTGTAATCCCACTACTTGAGAGGTTGAGATAGGAGGATTGCAAGTTCAAGGCCAGCCTCAGCAACTGAATGAGACCCTCCGAAACTTAGCAAGACCCTGTTCTAAAATAAAAGGGCTGGGGGTGTAGCTTGGAAGTAGAATGCCCTGGGTTCAATCCTTGTTACCAAAAAGTTTAGGATAAAATTATAAAAGTAACTACAAATGCAAAAATATTTCCAAAATATCAGAAGAAATGCATGCACCCTAATTAAGCAAATATTTTATAGCCTACAAAAAAAAAGAAAGCATAGCTGGGCATGGTGGTGCATGTTATAATCCCAGTTTGGGGGAGGCTGAGACAGTGGGATAAAAGATTAGGGGCCAGTCTCAGCAACTTAGCGAGGTCTTCCGCAATTTAGTGAGATTCTATTTCAAAATAAAATAGAGTCAGGCATAGTGGCTCATGCTTGTAATCCTAGTACTTTGGAGGCTGAGACAGGAGGATTGCAGGTTCAAGGACAGCCTCAGCAATTTAGTGAGGCTCTTGGCAACCTAGTGAGACCCTGTTTCCAAATAAGAAATATGGGATATAGAATGTCCCTGGGCTCAATTTCCAGTAACACACACGCGCGCGCGCACACACACACACACACACACACACACACACACACACAAATAGGACTGGGGGTATAACTCAGAGGTGGACTGCCCTGTGTTCAATCCCCAGTACTGCCAAGAAAAGGAAAGAAAGAGAGGAAGGAAGGAAGGAAGGAACGAAGGAAGGAAGGAACGAAGGGAGAAAAGAAAAGAAACAAAGCATTAAAAATGACCTCACTAAGCCAGGCATGGTGGTGCACGCCTGTAATCCCAGTATTTGGGAGGATCCGGGTTCGCGGCCAGCTTCAGCTACTTAGTGAGGCCCTCTGCAACTTAGTGAGACCCTGTTTCAAAATAAAGAATAAAAAAATAGGACTGGGGGTGTAGCTCAGAGGTAGAATGCCCCAGGGTTCAATCCCTGGTACAAAAAAAAAAAAAATGACCTCATAGCATAGACTTGTCACATAGACACATGCAAATTGGGTAAACTCACATTTTGTGTGTGTGTGTGTGTCTGTGTGTGTATGCTACTGGGGATGGAACCCAGAGGCATTCTACCTCTGAGTTACACCCCCAGCCGATTTTTTTTCTTTGTTTTGAAACAGGGTCTCATGAAATAGCTGAGGCTGGCCATCTACCAGACTCACCTTCTCAGGTACTGAGATTACAAGTGTGTGCCACCACACCCGGCAGGTAAACTCATCTTTAAAGGGAAATGCCAGCCAAACAGTTCACCTTCAACCTGAGGCTGAAGGCCAAAGACACGCCCCAAACAGGAAGACTCTGAGGGATAGAAAAGGCGGGGCATCCTGGTACAAGCCTATAAACCCAGTACTTGGAAAGCTGAGACCGGAGGATCAAAGGATTGAGATCAGTCTCTGGAATTTAGCAAGATCTTGTATCAAAATTAAAAGCCAGGCGTAGTATTGCAGGCTTGTAATCCCAGTACTTGGGAGGCTGAAACAAGAGGATCGCAGGTTCGAGGCTAGGCTCAGCAACAAAGTAAAGATGTCAGTAACTTAGTGAGACTCTGTTTCCAAATAAAAATAAAACAGGGTTGGAAGTGTAGCTTGGAGGTAGAATACCCCTGAGTTCAATCCTCAGTACCACAAAAAAATTAATTAATTAAATATAATAGCCAGATATGGTGGTGTACTCTTGTACTCCCACTACTTGGGAGGTTGAGACTGGAGGATGGCAGGTTTGAAGCCAGCCTCAGTAACTTAGTGAGATCTCATTTCAAAATAAAAAGAATAGCTGGGTATGGTGGTGCACACTTGTAATCCCAGTACTTGGGAGGCTGAGACAGGAGGATAGCAGGTTCATGGCCAGCCTCAGCAACTTAGTGAGGCTCTCCCAGTGCCACAAAAACAAAACAAAACAAAAAAACTCAATATTTTTATGTTTATTTGTGGTTCTGTGGATTGAACCCAGGGGCATTCTACATCTGAGCTGCACCCCCAACCCTACTTTATTTATTTGTTTAATTTTTGTGGTACTGGGGATTGAACCCAGGTATATTCTACCTCCGAGCTACACCCCCAGCTATTTTATTTTTATTTTGAAACACAGTCTTGCTAGGTTGATGAGACTCTCACTACTTGCTGAGGTTGTCCTCGAATATGTGATCCTCCTGTCTAAGCCTCCCAAGTACTGGGATTACAAGTGTGCACCCCCACACCTGGCTAAATTTCAACATATTTATTTTTATTCTACTTTATTGGTACTAAGTATTGAATCCAGAGGCATTCTACCTCCAAGTTATGCCCCCAGCCCGATTTTATTTCTTTATTTGGAAACAGGGTCTCACTAGGTTTCTGAGAGCCTCGCTATGTCACAGAGGCTAGTTCTGAACCTGCTATCCTCCTGTCTCAGCCTCCCAAGTACCTGGGATTACAAGCATGTGCCACCATGCCTGGCTAAATTCAATTTTTTTTTTTTTTTTTTTTTTCAGTACTGGGGATTGAACTCAGAGGCATTCTACCTCTGAGCTATACCCCCAGCCCTATTTTTTATTCTTTATTTTGAAACCGAGTCTCACTAAGTTGCGGAGTGCCTCACTAGGTAGCTGAGGCTAGCCGCGAACCCGGATCCTCTGGTCTCAGCCTCCCGAATGCTGGGATTACAAGCGTGCGCCACCACGCCCGGCTTTAAGTTCAATATTTTTAAAAACAAAAATTTCAGCCAGGTGTGGTGACCCATGCTTGTAATCCCAGTACTTGGGAGACTGAGACAGGAGGATCTCGGGTTCACAGCCAGCCTCAGCTACCTAGTGAGACACTCTGCAACTTAGTGAGACCCTGTTTAAAAAAAAAAAAAAAAAAAAAAGAATAAAAAATAGGACTGAGGGTATAGCTCGGAGGTAGAATGCCCCTGAGTTCAATCCCCAGTACCGCAAATAAGATAAAATAAAATAAAATAAAAACAAAAATTTCAGCCAGGTGTAGTGACAGAGGCTAGTAACCCCGGTACTTGGGAGGCTGAGACAGGAAGATTGCAGGATTGAGGACAGCCTCAGCAAGTAGTGACTCTCGTTAACCTAGTGAGACCCTGTTCCAAAATAAAAATAAAATAGGGCTGGGGGTGTAGCTTGGAGGTAAAATTCCCCCAGGTTCAATCCCCAGTACCACACACACACAAAAGATGCAGCAAACGAGGTTGATTTTTCATGCTTTTAGAACTGCCATTCTAGAGGGCAGAAAAAGCCATGATCCAGATGAATCAGGAAGGTTCAATTTTTGCCCTGTGCCTTCAGCCGGGTCCTTGCTCCCAGGGGTGAGGGGTGCCCCCAGCACCTGCTGCTTTCTGGGGGAGTCTATTTTCCAGAGCTTCGCTTTGCCTACATCTTGGTGCATTTCCTCATATTTGGTTGTTAGCTGCAGATCATTTTCATGAGTTGAATGCTGCATGCAAATACCCTGCCATATCTATGCCTGCAAGTGTGTGCGCGTGTGTATGTGTGTGTCTGTTTACTCGAACTGTAGGTGGTATTGGGGATTGAACCTGGGGGCATTTACCCCTGAGGAGCATTTACCTCGATCTACACCCCCAGCCCTTTATACTTACTTATTCATTTATTTATTTTTGCAGTACTGAGGATTGAACCCAGGGGCATTCTATCTCTGAGTTACACCCCCAGACCTATTTTTTTTTCCGGTACTGGGGATTGAACTCAGAGGCATCCTACCTCCGAGGTACACCCTCAATCCTATCTTATTCTTTATTTTGAATCAGGTCTCACTAAGTTGTCGAGGGCCTCACTAAGTAGCTGACGTTGGCCTCGAACCCGGATCCTCCGGTCTCAGTCTCTCAAGTACTGGGATTACAAGCGTGGGCCACCACACCTGGCTCCAGCTCTATTTTTCATTCTCCCCTCCCCCCCGATACTGGGGATTGAACCCAGGGGCATTCTACCTCCGAGCTACACCCCCAGTCCTATTTTTTATTTTGAAACGGGGTCTCACTAAGCTGCCCAGAGCCTAAGTAGCTGAGGCTGGCGGCAAACCTGGATCCTCTAGTCTCAGCCTCCCAAGTACTAGGCTTACAAGCGTGCGTCACCACGCCCAGTTATTTTTTATTTTAAAACAGGGTCTCACTAAGTTGTGGAGGGTCTCACTCAGTAGCTGAGGCTGGCCGCGAACCCGAGATCCTCCTGTCTCAGCCTCCCAAGTACTGGGATTACAAGCGTGCGCCATCACTCTCGGCTCATTTATTTTTTTTGAAACAGGGTCTCACTAGGCTGCTGAGGGTCTCGCTAAGTTGCTGCGGCTGACTTCGAATCTGCAACCCTCCTGTCTCAGCCTCCCAAGCTCTGTGGTTATAGGCGTGCATCGGGCTCACACCTGTGCTAAGAGTGTCCGCTCGGCCCCGCAGGGGTCTCCCGCAGCAGTGCACCTCCCAGCCGCGGAGGGCGGTGACCCGTAGTGGCCTCAGCCCGCTGATGGCCCGCTCTGCGGGGCCCTGGCTGGGGAGGAGCCCCAGCTCGTGGGGCCGGCACCTCGGGATAAGCGCCCCCAAGTCCTGACTCCAGGGCCGGGGACCCCGGGGAGGCCGAGCCAGGGTGCACAGCCCGGCGGGCCTCGCGGAGGAGGTCAGAGCCTCAGCCGGGGGAAGAGGAGACCGAGGGCCGCTTTGGACTCTGACGTCCCCGCGGGACCCGGGACCTCGGAGAACGGACCCGAGGCGGGCGGGCAGTAACAGCGCCCGTCCACACCCGCCGTGGTCACCGCCCGGCAGACACGCCCACCCCGGGGAGCCGCGGGAAGGACTCGGCCGTGCGCCTGGTCCTCTGTCGCCACCTGCCGGCGAGTGCCCGCGAGGCCCGGCGACCTGAGGGCAGGGCTCAGAGCCAGCCTCGCGGAGATTGGCCTCCGGTGGGTCACGTGCTCGGGTCAATCAACGATGGGCGGGACCTTCCCGTTGGTGGGCGGGGCTGTGGGTTGGCCACGCCTCCAGAGCCCCTCCCGGGCTCCTGAGGAGACAGCTGTCGCCTTCCCCGTCCGGCTGCGTAGCGACGTTTTGGGGGTGAAATCAGGAATCGTTGCCCGGTCCTGCAGCTTCCCCGCCCTTCGGCCGCCGCGTTATCGGACCACACGCCCCCTCCCGCCTCCACTGTTACCCAGGCTTGGAATGCCCCTGCCCCGACCCCCGCCGCCGCTGGCTCTAGACCCCGCTGGTGGGGTAAGGTCCCTCTGGACTTCAGACCCTGTGCATCGTTCTACCTGCCCCAGCCCCCTGCCCGGGAATGCTATCTGCCTGTATACACCCGCTGACTTCCTGTCTCCACAGCAAGCAGAGGGACTGAACACAGTATCGCTAAACACTGCAGCCTATGTGAACCTAGGACAGGGATGGTGGTTTAGGAACTCATCCAAACCAGACCTTTTATAACTGTGGCTGATGTCCAGGCCTGGGGCAGGCCCAGAGGGAGGCACTGGACCCGCTTTCCTGGGGAGTCAGTGGAGACTCCTACGTGCTGATGGACGGAGCTAGGTCCCTAGACTGGACTGCTTTGGGGACAGAACTTGGGGAGTAGAGGCATCCTCATGCTAGGGGCTTGATGCGCAGGCCCCTGGCGGAGAGATCGGGGAGTGGGGGCAGGTTGGGAAAGAGAGCCGAGGAGAGAGAGTAGTGTAGACAGGCCCTGGAACACAGGACACAGGACCCTTTGCCGGAGCCCTGACCTCAGAGCTGAAAGATGAAGGGCGCCCACTCTCACCTAAGCCCCCCACCCCCGCTGTGACCCACCTTCTTGTCGCCCTCTTCGCCACGCTGGCCCACCTGTCCTCTCAGACCAAGGCACCTGGTACCTAGCAGGGCTGCTCCCTCCTGGTGCACCCAGCCCTGCACCCAGCACACATCAAGAGCAGTCCTTCCCCTCGTACTCCCCATCCCGCTCAGTACTGACTCCCCCGCTGTCTACAGGAGGACCGACAGGTGCTGAGACCAGGTTCAAACCCAGCCCCTCTGCCCGCACTTGTAGCTCACTCTGGGCCTGCACAACCATGCAGACGCACTTGGGAGCATCTGCTGATTCGCTGGCACTGAGCGGGGCTTCAGAGCATGCTGGGTCCTCCATCCATCTTGTTTTGAAATAAAGAATAAGAAATCGGGCTGGGAGTGTAGATCGGAGGTAGAATGCCCCTGGGTTCAATTCCCAGTACTGTAAATAAATAAATAAATAAATAAATAAATAAATAAATAAATAAATAAATAAATAAATAAATAAATAAAAAGTAGGGCTGGGTGCGGTGGCACACACCTGCAATTCCAGAGTTGGGAGGCTAAGACAAGAGGATTGCAGGTTTGTGGCTAGCTTCCGCAACTTAGTGAAACTCTGTTTCAAAATAAAGAATAAAATAGGGCTGGGGGTATAGCTTGGAGGTAGAAAGGCCCTGGATTCAATTCCCAGCACCACCAAAAAAATAAAAAGGTTGCCCAGTGGTAAAGGGCTTGCCTAGCATGTGTGAGGCCCTGGGCTCCATTCCCAGGCCTGCATAAATAAATAAAGTCACTGAGAGTTTCCTGTCATCTTGGAGCTTTCCCGTGAGCAGGAAATAAAACAGCTTTCACTGTGTAGATGAGCATTATAAATAAATAAATAAATAAATAAATAAATAAATAAATAAATAAGCAAGCTAGGCATGGTGGTGCACACTTATAATCCCAGCACTTGGGAGGCTGAGACAGGAGGATCACAGGTTCGCAGCCAGCCTCAGTTACTTAGTGAGGCCATCCTCAGCTTAGTGAGACCCTGTTTCAAAATAAAGAATAAAAAATAGGGTTCAGGGTGTAGCTTGTAGGTAGAAGGCCCCAGAATTCCATCCCCAATACCATACATACACACACACACACACACACACACACACACACACACACACACAGAAGCACAAAAACCTATCTCTGCATTACTCTATTTTACAGATAAGGGACAGAGGCACAGAACACTTAAGCCAAAGTGTACATGGCTAAAGAACTATGGAAGGTGGATTTTTTTTTTTTTTGGTGGTGGTACCAGGGATTGAACCCAGGGGCACTCTACCTCCAAGCTATACCCCCAGCCCAATTTTTTCTTATTTGGAAAAAAGGTCTCACTAGGTTGCTTAGAGCCTCGCTAAATTGCTGAGGCTGGCTTCGAACCTGCGATCTGTGTACTGGGATTTGGGATTACAGGTGTGCACCACCACACCTGGCTTATTTTTATTTTTTGAAACTAGGTGGATGAGTCTCACTACTTTCTTTTTTTTTTTTTTTTTTTTTTTTGTGGGTCTGGGGATTGAACTCGGGGGCATTCTACCTCCGAGCTATACCCCCAGCCCTATTTTTTATTCTTTATTTTGAAACCGAGTCCCACTAAGTTGCGGAGTGCCTCACTAGGTAGCTGAGGGTGGCCGTGAACCCGGATCCTCCGGTCTCAGCCTCCCGAATGCTGGGATTACAAGCGTGCGCCACCACGCCCGGCTGAGTCTCACTACTTTCTAAGGCTGTCCTGAAACCTGAGATCCTCCTGTCTCAGCCTCCCATGTACTGGGATTACAAGGGTGCACCACCATGCCAGGCTCTCTTATCAATTTTATTGAAAATTAAAACTAAAGAAAAAAGAAGAGGGAGCCGGGCATGGTGGTGCATGCTTGTAATCCCAGTACTTGGGAGGCTGAGACAGGAGGATCCGGGTTCTCGGCCAGCCTCAGCTACTTAGTGAGGCCCTCTGAAACTTAGTGAGATCCTGTTTCAAAATAAAGAATAAAAAATAGGACTGGGAGCCAGGCGTGGTGGCGCACGCTTGTAATCCCAGTACATGGGAGGCTGAGACTGGAGGATCTGGGTTCGCAGCCAGCCTCAGCTACTTAATGAGGCAACTTAGTGAGACCTTGTTTCCAAATAAAGAATAAAAAATGGGACTGGAGATGTAGCTTGGTGGTAGAATGCCCCTGGGTTCCATCCCCAGTACCTCAAAAAAAAAAAAAAAAAAAAAAAAAAGGACCTAGGGTGTAGGGTGTAGCTCAGAGGTAGAATGCCCCTGGGTTCAATCCCCAGTACAAAAAAAAAAAGAAGAGGGAAGCTGGGCATGGTGGTACACACTTGTAATCCCAGTACTTGGGAGGCTGAGACAGAAGGATCACAGGTTCGTGGCCAGCCTCAGCTATTTAGTGAGGTTCTTCACAATTTAGTGAGACCCTGTTTCAAAACAAAAATTAAACAGGGCGGGGGATGTAGCCCCTGGGTTCAATCCCCAGTACTGCAAATAAATAAATAAAAATAATAAATAAACAGAGGGAAGAAAGCAGAAGGTCAGAAAGGTGAAGTAACTTGACTCTGAGCTCAGCCAGTCTGAACCCAGATTTGGTTGGGACAGCACAGCCCTGATCAGTCCCAGGCAAATGCTGGGGCCCGGGGGAGAGAGGAAGCTGGCAGAGGGACCAGCCTCTAATCTTGATCTTTTTTTTTTTTTTTTTTTTTCCATACTGGGGATTGAACTCAGGGGCATTCTACTTTCGAGCTATACCCCCATTCCTATTTTTTTTTATCCTTTATTTTGAAAAGGGGTTTCACTAAGTTGCGGAATGACTCACTAGGTAGCTGAGGCTGGCTGCAAATCCGGATCCTCCCGTCTCAGCCTCCCAAATGCTGGGATTACAAGCTGTGCCCACCATACCCAGCTTGATTTTGGTCTTAAAGATCGACAATCTGCTATCAGATGCTGAAGATGTCAACTTCGAAAGCCTTATGAAAGGAAAGGTGCTAGCTGCAGCCCACATGATCTCTCCTGGGCTGGATTTACATGCCGCCTGCAGCTTCCCTTGGCCGGTGAGTATGTTTGTTTGTTTGTTTGTTTTGCAGTACTGGGGATGGAACCTAGGGCTCCACCCCCAGCTCTATTTTTTTATTCTTTATTTTGAAACAGGGCCTCACTAAGTAGCTGAGGCTGGCCGCGAACCCGCGATCCTCCTGTCTCAGCCTCCCAAATACTGGGATTACAAGTGTAGGCCACCACGCCTGGCGGCAGGTGTTCTCCGCTGCTGACACCTCTTTTGGGGGCCTCGGCTGGAGCTTTTGATTAACTCTCATAGCATCGGCCTGTCAGGGGCTGTTTGCAGGGCCTTCAACCCCACCACACCTTGCCTGACCTCCCAGCCCATCCTCTGAAGTCTTGGTGGAAGCCTCCAGGAATCCCTAACTCGTTTATTCTGCACGCTGGCGAAACCAGCGCCGCCTGGATAGGCGAGGTGGAGCACCCGCGCGGGCTGCAGCTGCGAGCTGTGCGTGGGCTCTAGCGCCTCTAGTGGCCTCCCAGTGCCTTGCACGCTGGACAGGAGCGTGCTTTGGGCACGCAGAGCTCTTCTGGAAAACAAAAGTCTTTGAAACAAATTTGCATTTCCACATCTTTCAGCCTAAGATGAACAAGGTGACCTTACAGACCCCTCAGAGGACCTCAAGGCATCCTTTCTCCTAGGTACTGGAGATTAAACCCCGTGGTGTTCTGCCGTTGAGCAACACCCACAGCCCTTAAATGTTTTTTGATTTTAGTGCTGTGGATTGAACCCAGAGGTTCAATGTACCTCTGAGCTACATCCTCAGCCCTACTTTACTTTTTATTTGTTTTTGTTTGTTTGTTTGTTTTACCACTAATAACATTTATTGCTATTGAGTTGGCAATTGTTTCTAAGCTCATTCATGGACCGAGCTAGGAGATGTATATCATATATATATATATATATATATATATATATATATATATATATATATATATATATATATATTTAATTTGGAAACAGGGTCTTTCCAAGTTGCTGAGAGCCTTGCAAAATTGCTGAGGCTGGCTTTGAAACTGTGATCTTCCTGTCTCTGCCTCTCAAGTACTAGGATTTCAGGCATATGTCACCATGCCCTGCCTAATTTTTTATTTTCTTGCAGTACTGGGGATTGAACTCAGGGCATTCTACCTCCGAGCTATACCCCCAGCCCTATTTTTTATTCTTTATTTTGAAACAGGGTCTCACTAAGTTTCGGAGTGCCTCACTAGGTAGCTGAGGCTGGCCGAGAACCCAGATCCTCCAGTCTCAGGCTCCCAAATGCTAGGATTACAAGCGTGCGCCACCATGCCCAGCTCTAAAATTTTTTTAATTTTAATTTTTAGAGCTGGATGTAGTGGTGCATACCTGTAATCCTAGACAGGAGGATCGCAGGTTGGAGGACAGCCTCCACAAGTAGTGAGACTCAGCAACCTAGTGAGACCCTGTTTCAAAATAAAAATAAAATAGGGCTGGGAGTGCCGGGCGTGGTGGCGCACGCTTGTAATCCCAGCATTCCGGAGGCTGAGACCGGAGAATCCGGGTTCGCGGCCAGCCTCAGCTACCTAGTGAGGCACTCCGCAACTTAGTGAGACCCTGTTTCAAAATAAAGATTAAAAAATGGGGCTGGGGGTGTAGCTCGGAGGTAGAATGCCCATGAATTCAATCCCCAGTACCGCAAAAAAAAAAAAAAAAAAAAAAATAGGGCTGGGGGTGTAGCTCAGAGGTAGAATGCTCCTGGGTTCAATCCCTAGCACCACAAAACAATTTTTTATTTTTATTTTTAAATTATTTTTGTGGTACTGGAAATTGAACCCAGGAGCATTCTATCACTGAGCTGCCCCCCCCCCCCTTTTGGAACAGGGTCTTGCTAAATTGCTGAGAGTTTCACTAAATTGCTGAGGCTGGCTGCAAATCTGTAATCCTCCTGTCTCATCCTAAATACTGGGATTACAGCTGTATACCACTGTGCCTGACTTTATTTCTTATATATTTTTATTTTGTGGTCCTGGGAATTAACCCAGGGGTACTCTACCACTGAGCTACACCTCCAGCTTTTATTTTTTGACAGGGTCTTGCTAAGTTTCTTAGGTTTGCCTCAAACATGCCTCAGTTTCTCAAGTAGCTGAGATTAAAGTCGGGTGAAACTGGCCCAGCTTCTTTTTTTTTTTTTTTTCCTTTGTGGTATTGGGGATTGAACCCAGGGGCATTCTACCTCTGAGCTACACTCCCCAGAACTATTTTTTATTCTTTTATTTTGAAACAGGGTCTCACTAAGTTGCAGAGGGCCTCACTAAGTAGCTGGGGCTGGCTGCAAACCTGCAATCCTCCAGTCTCAGCCTCCCAAGTACTGAGATTACAAGCGTACACCACCACGCCCGGCTTCCAACTTCTTTTTATAGTGCTAATAGTTTCACCCTCCTTGGTCGCACCTTTATACACACTTCTTTTTTGGTCAAATTACAAACTTTTCTGCTCTCCCCTCTTTGCTTCTGATTCTCACAATAAATTTTGCTAAAAGCAGCCAGTAATACCTATTTTGTGGCCTGAATGCTGTGGTGTCTTGAAACTTCCTCTGCTGGCTAAACAGTCTGTTACCGTGTGTGTGTGTGTGTGTGTGTGTGTGTGTGTGTGTGTGTGTGTGTGTGTGTTTGTGGCACTAGGGATTGAACCTAGGCGCATTCTAACTCTGAGCGACACCCCTAGTCCTATTTTTTTTTTTTTTTTGAAACAGGGTCTCACTAGGTTAATGAGAATCTCACTATTTGCTGAGGCTGTTCTAGAACCTGCAATCTTCCTGTCTCAGCCTTTCAAGTACAGGAATTACAAACGTGTGCCACCAACCCGGCTCAGTCTGTCACCCTTAAGCTCAATCTCCCACAAAGTGTCAGGGCAGGGACAAAATGCATTCACATTCTTGGCCCTGGTACAACAAGGATGGCCTCCAGCTTCCTTGTAACAGGCTACTGCCATCAGTGGCTCCATTTTCCTGGTTCCTGAGCCCTTGCTCATTCCCAGGCTAAGACCTTCTCTCTGCAACTAGAGCATCTTGCCCTGGAGATAAGAAGAGTCGGCCTAGGAGATTATCACCTCCCCTCAGCGTCAAAACACCAGACTGCCTGACTCAAACTCCTGGAAAACACTGATTTCTGCACATAGCTCCTGACATGGTCCTCATGTAAATATCCCAAATATAGCCGGGTGTAGTGACGCATGCCTGTAATCCCAGTACTTGGGAGGCTGAGGCAGAAGAATCCCAGGGGTTTTTTTGTTTTGTTTTGTTTTGCGGTACTGGGGATTGAACTCACAGGCATTCTACCTCCAAGCTATACCCCCAGCCCTATTTTTTATTCTTTATTTTGAAACAGGGTCTCACTAAGTTGTGGAATGCCTCACTAGGTAGCTGAGGCTGGCCGCGAACCCGGATCCTCCAGTCTCAGCCTCCCAAATGCTGGGATTACAAGCGTGCGCCACCACGCCCGGCAGAATCTCAGGTTTAAAGCCAGCTTCAGCAACTTAGTGAGACTCTTCAAAAACTAAAAAGGGTGGGGAGTGTAGCTCAGAGGTAGAATGCCCCTGGGTTCAACCCCAGCACCCTTTCTACCAAATCCCAAATATCCACTGCCTCGCCAAAGACTTGGAAGGGGGTCTGGATGTTAGCCTTCCTCCAGGTTGCTAGCATACTCCAGAAGCCTTACTGACTTTCTTTCTTTCTTTTTTTTTTTTTCTTTTGCAGTACTGGGGATTGAACCCAGGCGTGTTCTACCTCCGAGCTATACCCCCAGTCCTATTTTTATTCTTTATTTTGAAACAGGGTCTCACTAAGTTGCGGAGGGCCTCACTAAGTAGCTGAGGCTGGCCATGAAGCCAGATCCCCCAGTCTCAGCCTCCCTACCACAGGGATTATAATCGTACGCCATGTCCAGCTCCCCCCTTTTAATTTTTCATAAGTGTCACCACACAGTCCTCTGTAGACTCCAAGAGGACGTTGGTCTTGGCCAGCCACAGCCAGATGGTCCCCCACCCTAGACAAAGCTGGTTAGGAGCCCCTCGCTGGTCCCCGTGCCTGCTCCTGGGGCTTTGGCCTCCCCACCTGGGGAGCTCCCGGTGCTACTCTAAGTTATAGATAAAAGCCCATGTGAGACTAGCAGAAATCCGCCCAGTTACAGCTTTCTGGGGCGCTTCTCATAGATAGAAAAGAAATCTATTTCAACCCAGAGGGACTTACCCAAGGTCAATGGGGGGGGAGGGGCAGCCGAGATAAGCAGAAGCCACTCTGGTCTTTGCTGCTCACTCCCCCACCCCCGCTTCCCAGGAATGTTCTGGAACTGTTCATAGAACACACTTGGGATGTGCCAGGAGCCAGGCGCCAAGCCAAGAGGCATTACAGACACCATCCAACCTCATGCTCACATTCTTTGAAAGCCAGGCCCGCTGAGGTGCTGGGGCTCAGAGAGGTGAGGTCACTTGTCCAAGGTCACACAGCCAGCGTGGTGGCTAGTATTAGGTACTGCTGAAGCATCCTTCTCCGAGGTGTGTCGGTGAGGGTGTCTCCCAGGAAGACAGGCGTGTGAGTGTGAGTGGACCAGGTGGGGAGGATCTGCCCTCAGGGCTGGTGTACTGGTGGAAGCCGGCCCTGGCCCAGGCCCAGCAGTCTGTGAACAGGTGCTCTTCTCTGAAAGCTGGAGGCCCTGTCTTCCGTGCGTGGGCATTGGGACTCCAGCCTCGCTGGTCTTTGGCCTCCGGGACTTACCCTGCAGCCTCTAGGTTCTCAAGACCTTCAGCCCTGGACCAAGAGTTACAGCTGGATGTTCCTGGTTCTGAGGCCTTCGGACTTGAGCTGAGTCACACTCCCGCACCTCGGGGACTCTTTGGCCACCATAAGCGCTAGCTGGTTCCCCTAGTCAGTCTCCTCTCCTGCGTCTATTCACATTTCCTCTTGGTCCCATGTGCACAGCCCCTAACAGGGGAGGAAGAGGCCGGAGCAGGTCCAGGTTCAGCCTCCGGCTTGGATGTCATCTAAGATGTAGCCTTAAAGCCTGCAATCCCGGTGCTCGGGAGGCTGAGACAGGAGGATCACAGGTTTGCAGTTAGCGTCAACAACTTAGTGAGACCCTATTTCAAAATAAAAAAATAAAGCCGGGCGTGGTGGCGCACGCTTGTAATCCCAGCATTCGGGAGGCTGAGACTGGAGGATCCGGGTTCTCGGCCAGCCTCAGCTACCTAGTGAGGCACTCCGCAACTTAGTGAGACTCGGTTTCAAAATAAAGACTAAAAAATAGGGCTGGGGGTGTAGCTCGGAGGTAGAATGCCCCTGAGTTCAATCCCCAGTACCGCAAAAAAAATAAAAACAAAAAATAAAAAAGCGGGGGGAAGGGGGAGTGTGGTGACTCACACCTGTAATCCCAGTATTAGGGAGGCTGGACTGCAGGCTCGAGGACAGTCTTAGCAAGTAGTCAGATTCTCATCAACCTAGTAAGACCCTGTTTCCAAATAAAAAATAAAATCAGGTGTGGCTTGAAGGTAGAATGCCTCTGGGTTCAATCCCCAGTAAAAAATAGGGCTGGGGATGTAGCTCAGAGGTAGAATGCTGCTGGCTTCAATCCTCAGTACCACAAAAATAAAACAAAATAGGGCCGGTCCTGTTGGCACACACCTACAATCCCAATACTTGGGAGGCTGAGACAGGAGGATCACAGATTTGTGGCTAGCCTTAGCAATTTACTGTTACCCTGTTTCTTTCTTTCTTTTTTTTTTGTGGTACTGGGGATTGAACTCAGGGACATTCTACCTCTAAGCCATACCCACAGCCCTATTTTATATTCTTTATTTTGAAACAAGGTCTCACTAAGTTACGGAGGTCCTCACTAAGTAGCTGAGGCTGGTCTCGAATCTGCGATCCTCCTGTCTCAGTCTCCAAAGTACTGGGATTACAAGAGTGCGCCACCACGTCCGGCTCTGAGACCCTGTTTCAAAATAAAAAAATAAAGTAGGGCTGGGCTTACTTAGTGAGGCCCTCTTGAAACTTAGTGAGACCCTGTTTCGAAATAAAAAATAGGAGCCGGGCGTGGTGGCGCACACTTGTAATCCCAGCATTTGGGAGGCTAAGACTGGAGGATCTGGGTTCTCGGCCAGCCTCAGCTACTTAGTGAGGCACTCGGCAACTTAGTGAGACCCTGATTCAAAATAAAGAATAAAAAATAGGGCTGAGGGTATAGCTCGGAGGTAGAATGCCCCTGAGTTCAATCCCCAGTACCGCAAATAAATAAATAAATAAATAAATAAATAAATAAATATAAAAAATAGGACTAGGGATGTAGCTCGGAGGTAGAATGCCCCTGAGTTCAATCCCCAGTACCACAAATAAGTAAATAAGTAAATAAATAAATAAATAAATAAATAAATAAATAAATAAAAATAAAAATAAAAAATAGGACTAGGGATGTAGCTTGGAGGTAGAATGTCCCTGGGTTCAATCCCCAGTACTACAAAAAAAAAAAAAAAAAAAAGAAGAAAGAAGATGCAAGCCAGGCGTGGTGGCGCACACTTGTAATCCCAGCATTTGGGAGGCTGAGACCAGAGGATCCGGGTTCGTGGCCAGCCTCAGCTACCTAGTAAGGCACTCCGCAACTTAGTGAGACTTGGTTTCAAAATAAAGAATACAAAATAGGGCTGGGGGTGTAGCTCGGAGGTAGAATGCCCCTGAGTTCAATCCCCAGTACCACACACACAAAAAAAGAAGATGCAGCTGCACAGCTGTAGAAGCAGAGAACAGAGCCTAGGAGAGCTGGAGGGGAGGTGGGCAGGGCCACGGCCCTCTCTGGGCCCTCTGCATGGTCAAAGCGCCAGTGGCCCCGGGCTGTGACACCGGGCCGTGACACCAGCCCTTCAGGGACAGGCGGGCCAGAGCGAGAGAGCGGGAGCCAAGGCGGCCCAGGCTGCTTGGCTGTTTCCCTTGGCCTGTGGCGTCGATTTCCTTTCCCCTGTTTGGTCCTTGTCCCAGTTAACTCCCTGTGTCTATCACACACTGTAAGGTCATTGTTAAGGCAGTCACAGGACAGGGGACGCTGGGAACTCGGCCGGGCCACCACCCCCAGGAAGCCGCCCTCGACATCTGCCCCCTCTGGGGGGAGCACAGAGATCCGGGCCCTTCAAGGGCTGCAGGCTGCCTCCTGGGGGCGGAGCTGTCTCGGTCCCCAAGGAAGGCTATAAATCCAGCCTGTCAGGACAGTGACATCCAGGCCCCGGGCCCCGCCTGGCTGCTAAGGACCTCATTTCCTAGTGGAATGGAGTTGGCTTGGAGTCAGGGCCTGGTAGGACTGACTGCAGCGGTGGTCTAAGGGGGGCAGCTCCGTGGAACCCAAAGCAGGAAGTGACTGCGGGCACGCCCTCCCCGAGGCAGGGCCGCAGAGGCTCCGAGGAGCTGGCCATCCCCATACTGACATCTGGGCCCCAGGCTGGGGGCATGGAGCCCTGCACCTACCCATCGAAGCTGCGGACTAGGAGGCACCCGGCCTCAGCCCACACCATCGCATGGGGAGAGAGAACCAAGCACCCCACAAACGAAATCAAATCAAATAAAAAAGGGGCTGGGAGTGTAGCTCAGTGGTAGAGCAGTGGTTTAGCATGCTTGAGGCCCTGGGTTCAATCCCCAGCACAAAAAAAAAAAAAAAAAAAGAGAGAGAAAGAGAAAAAAAATGAAAAAGGCTAGGGGTGCAGCCCAGAGGCAGAGTGCCCCAAGGCTAAATTCTCAGTACAAAAAAAAGGCCTGTGAACCACAAATAAACTTGGGCTAGAATTTTTCTATGGGGGAAAAAAGCCCCAAAGCACAACTCATCTACCAGCTCTATTAATAACATAAAGCCATAGCCAATAAATAGCACAAGTGTGAAATCTATACATTCACTCTAGGCTAAGGGAGGCGGAAGGGAAGCTGGAGGGGGGGGGCACAGATGAGACACCTGGGGGATGGGACAAGAAAACCGGCCACCGCAAGTCACACCATGCAGAGAGGAAAGCCCAGGCACTGGCGAGAGGGAGGCAGTAGAGGAGAGCCCAGGGGAAGTGGCAAGGAGAGCAGGGGAGGGAGGAGACGTGGGGGAGGCAGAGGAGAGACAGCCAGGTAGGAAGAAAACAGGAAGGGCCACCCAGCTGCAGCCAAATAAAGACCTCGAGGGACACCAGAGGGGAGCCGAGCGTTCTTCCTCCAGTAAGGGAGGACTCTGCTTAGCTCGCGCTAACTACTCAGAGCTTCTGGAAGCAGACGCCCATCGAGGGGCCCGGAGTCGCCGGCGTCATCAGCGACAGCTGGAAGTACCTGGGTGCACCCCTGCTTCCTGGTGGGCCAGTTGTGGGATCAGAGCTCCTTCTGCCTTTCAATGATGGGCTCTCAGCGTGCCTGCGTACTGGGAGTTCTTTTTTTTTTTTTTTCGGTACTGAGGATTGAATCCAGGGGCATTTTACCTCTGAACTACACCTCCAGATCTTTTTTTTTTTTTTTTTTTTTTTTTGGTAGAACTGAGGATTGAACTCAGAGGCATTCTACCTTCGAGCTACACCCCAGCCCGATTCTATTTCTTATTTGGAAACAGGGTCTCACTAGGTTGATGAGAGTCTCACTACTTGCTGAGGCCGTCCTCAAACCTGTGATTTTCCTATCTCAGCCTCCCAAGTACTGGGATTACAAGCATGCGCCACCACGCCCTGGTATTTTTTATTGTTTATTTTGAAACAGGGTCTCACTAAGCTTTGGAGGACCTCACTAAGTAGCTGAGGCTGGCCACAAACCAAGATCCTCCTGTCTCAGCCTCCCAAATTGCTAGGATTACAAGCATGTGCCACCACGCCCGGCCCCAGCCCTTTTTTATTTTGAAACAGGGCCTAAATTGCTGAGGCTGGCCTTGAACCTGCAACCCTCCTGTCTCAGCCTCTCAAGTACTAGGATTACAGGGGTGTGCTGCTAAGCTCACTGTTAATTCTTTATGCGCCCCCTGCCCTGCCTAACCATTAATTGATGGGTGTGTATGTATCCCCCTGAACCTTTCCTCCTGCTCATTTCCCATAGAAACAGACACAGACAGGAGGAGGAGGGAGGGGAGAGGGGTCTCAACACAGACATATCAAGCGTGTAAGCTAAGTGCCGTGCTCGTTGAGGGGCCGTCTGCGGCTCTGGAGGCCGAGTATCCAGTAGCTGGGCCTGGGGATGACCAGAAGTGACTGCAGGCTTCTGCACGGAGTGGATGGGGTCCCTGGCTGTGAAGGGCTGGACTCACCTGTTCCAGGACTCTGCTGACTCCACCAAGACAGCACATTCTAAACGCCACCTTCTCCTGCCTCCCAAAGAGAGGATCAAGCCCTGTCTGGTATGGCATGCATGTAATACTGCTACTTGGGAGGCTGAGACAGGAGGATCACAGGTTTGAGGCCAGTTTCAGCTATCTCAGCAACTTAAGGAGACCCCGTTTCAAAACAAATTTTAAAAAGGGGCTGGGAGCCGGGCGTGGTGGCGCACGCTTGTAATCCCAGCATTCGGGAGGCTGAGACCGGAGGATCCGGGTTCGAGGCCAGCCTCAGCTACCTAGTGAGGCCTTCCACAACTTAGTGAGACTCTGTTTCAAAATAAAGAATAAAAAATGGGGCTGGGGGTGTAGCTCCGAGGTAGAATGCCCCTGAGTTCAATCCCCAGTACCTAAAAAAAAAAAAAAAAAAAAAAAAAGCAGTCAACAACTATGTGATCAGATTATTTAAATTGGAGACCAGCTTCCAGCCGCCATTTTTCCTTCTCATGGGGAAATGTTAGAGTCAGCTAAAGCGACCAAAAATCACAAACAATGGGAAACCCCGCAGATTCAAAATAGGCCACTTGGCCTCCACAGCTTTTCTTTTTTTTTTTTTTTTTTGCGGTACTGGGGATTGAACTCAGGGGCGTTCTACCTCCGAGCTATACCCCCAGCCCTATTTTTTTATTCTTTATTTTGAAACCGAGTCTCACTAAGTTGTGGAGTGCCTCACTAGGTAGCTGAGGCTGGCCGCGAACCTGGATCCTCCGATCTCAGCCTCCGGAATGCTGGGATTACAAGCGTGCGCCACCACACCCGGCCACAGCTTTTCTTTCTTTAGCTTTTTACTCATTATAAAACACGTGTAAAGCCGGTTGTGGTGGCGCACGCTTGTAATCCCAGTACTTGGGAGGCCGAGACCAGAGGATCCAAGTTCACCGACAACTTAGTGAGGCCCTCCGCAACTTAGTGAGACTGTTTCAAAATAAAGAGTAAAATATAGGGCTGGGGGTGTAGCTCGGAGGTAGAATGTCTCTGAGTTTAATCCCCAGTACTGCAAAAAACAAAAACGAAACAAGGCATGGAAACTACCCAAGCGTCCACTGCCAGGTGAACAGATAAGCAATGGGATGTACACATCAACAGAATATTATTCAGCCTCCTAGAGAAAGGAAATTCTGACACTGGCCGCAAGTGGAAGAAGCTTGAGGACCCGATGCCGACTGAAATTAGCCAGCCACAAAGGACGAATCTGTACGGCTCTCTGTGTATGAAGGAGGTGCCCGTGGTAGTCAGAATCACAGACAGAAAGATTGGGCGTTGCCAGGGGCTGGGGAAAGGGGAAGAGAGGGATCGTTTTATGAGGATAGAGTTTCAGTCTTGCAAAGAGTTCTGGAAGCCAGGTGCAGTGGCGCACACCTGGACTCAGCTACTTGGAAGTTGAGGCAAGAGGATTGCAAGTTCCCGGCCAGCCTGGGTAATTTAGAGACTCTGGTTCAAAATTAAAAAATAGAAAAGGGCTGAGGGTACAGCTTAGTAGTAGAGCACTTGTCTAGTAGGCCCAGTGCCCTGGATTGGATCCCAGATACCACAAAGTCTTTTGTTTTTTGCGGTACTGGGGATTGAACCCAGGGGCGTTCGACCTCCGAGCTACTCTCCTAAGCCTATTTTTTATTCTTTATTTTGAAACCGGGTCTCACTAAATTGCGGAGTGCCTCACTAGGTAGCTGAGGCTGGTCGTGAACCCGGATCCTCCGGTCTCAGCCTCCCAAGTACTGGGATTACAAGTGTGTGCCACCACGCCCCACAAAGTGGCTCCCACAAAGTTTATTTTTTCCTTTTTTTTTTTTTTCCGATACTGGGGATTGAACTCAGGGGCATTTTACCTCTGAGGTATACCCTCAGCCCTATTTTTTATTTTTTATTTTGAAACAGGGTCTCACTAAGTTGCGGAGTGCCTCATTAGGTAGCTGAGGCTGGCCACGAACCCAGATCCTCCGGTTTCAGCCTCCCAAATGCTGGAATTACAAGCGTGCATCACCACGCCTGGCTCCCACAAAGTTTTTAAAAGGAAAAAAAAAAAAAAAAAAAAGGATGTGAACAGTGGTGAGGGTTACACAAAAGTAAGGATGTACCTGAAACCATTGCATTAAAAATTCAGTTATGAGCCGGGCGTGGTGGCACACGCTTGTAATCCCAGCATTTGGGAGGTGGAGACCGGAGGATCCGGGTTCTCGGCCAGCCTCAGTTACTTAGTAAGGCCCTCCGCAATTTAGTGAGACCCTGTTTCAAAATAAATAATAATTTTAAAAAATAGGTCTGGGGATGAAGCTCGGAGGTAGAATGCCCCTGGGTTCAATCCCCAGTACCGCAAAACAAACGAACAGAAAAAAAAAAAAAATGCAGTTATAAGAACCGGGCGTGGTGGTGCACGCTTGTAATCCCAGCATTTGGGAGGCTGAAGACTGGAGGATCCTGGTTCCCTGGTTCGAGGCCAGCCTCAGCTACCTAGTGAGGCCCTCCGCAACTTAGTGAGACCCTGTTTCCAAATAAAGAATAAAAAATAGAGCTGGGGGGTATAACTCAGAGGTAGAATGCCCGAGTTCAATCCCCAGTACCGCAAAAATAAATAAACAAATAAATAATGCAGTTATGGGATGGGCGTGGTGGCGTATGCTTGTAATCCCAGTACTTAGGAGGCTGAGACCGGATGATCCGGGTTCATGGCCCGCCTCAGCTACTTAGTGAGGCCCTCTGCAAGTAGCCTTAGCTACTTAGTGAGATCCTGTTTCAAAATAAAGAATAATGCCGGGCGTGGTGGCGCACGCTTGTAATCCCAGCATTTGGGAGGCTGAGACCGGAGGATCTGGGTTCGCGGCCAGCCTCAGCTACCTAGTGAGGCACTCCGCAACTTAGTGAGACCTGGTTTCAAAATAAAGAATAAAAATAGGGCTGGAGGTATAGCTTGGAGGTAGAATGCCCCTGAGTTCAATCCCCAGTATCGCAAAAAAAAAAAAAAAGATTAATAATAATAAAAAAAATAGAGCTGGGGGTGAAGTTCAGAGGTAGAATGCTCCTGGGTTCAATCTCCTGTACCGCAAAAAAAAAAAAAAAAATGCAGTATGAAGCTGGGTGTGGTGGCACATGCTTGTAATCCCAGTACTTGGGAGGCTGAGACAGGAGCATCTCAGGTTTGAGGCCAGCCTCAGCAATTTAGCAAGTTTCAAAATAAAAAATTAGCAACTGTTTCAAAATAAAAAATAAAATAAGGCTGGGGAGCCGGGCGTGGTGGCACACGCTTGTAATCCCAGCATTCGGGAAGCTGAGACCAGAGGATCCGGGTTCAAGGCCAGCCTCAGCTACCTAGTAAGGCACTCCGCAACTTAGTGAGACTTGGTTTCAAAATAAAGAATAAAAAATAGGGCTGGGGGTGTAGCTCGGAGGTAGAATGCCCCTGAGTTCAATCCCCAGTACCGTAAAAAAATAAAATAAAATAAAATAGGGCTGGGTTATAGCTTAGAGGTAGAATGCCCCGGGTTCAATCCCCAGTATCGAAAAAAGAAAAAAAAAATCATCTAAATTCAAGTTTGATGACTACACACAAAGATAAAGTAAAAAATAAACAATTACTGAAAATCCTACCTCCCAGAAGCAAACTACATTGTGTCAACAACTTTTCTTATTCTTAAAGAAAAAGAGATTATACTATTTATACAAGTGTCCTATATTTTTGTTTACTTTATCATAATTCTTTCTTATGTTACTAAAACCACTTATAGGGGCTGGGGGTGTGGATCACTTTCCTAGTATACGTAAGGCCCAGCGTTGCAAAACAAACTAAACAAAACAAAACCTCACTTGTAAAATGTATGGTTTTACAGGACTTGGGGAATAAACCTAGGGGCACTCCTTCACTGAGCTGCATACCCAGCACCCCCACTCCCCTATTTTTTGGTGCTGTGGGATGAAGCATTCTACTTCTGAGCTATACCCCCAGCCTTTTAAAATTTTTTATCTTGAAACAAGGTCTTGCTAAATTGCTGAAGATCTCACTAATTTGCACAGGCTGGCCTCGAACCTGTGATCCTCCCGTCTCAACCTCCCAAGTACAAGTGTGCACCACCATACCTGGCTCTAGCCCTTTTTATTTTTAACTTTGAAAAAGGGTTTAAGTTGCCCGGTCTGGCCTCCAACTTGCAATCCTCCTGCCTCAGCCTCCTGAGGTTCTGTGATTATAACACACATACTGCCGCGCCCTCCAAATCTATGGTTTTACAATATTCTATGGATTCCACATGAGTAGATCATAAAGTCCCTAAGAGAAAACATTTTAGACATATCAAAGAGTAACACTGTTTGACGTTCCCCTCATCCTGTTTTTCAGGAGCAGCCATTGTAAGTCACCCGCCCCAGTGGAGCCCACACTGGACACACCTGACCAGTGACTCAGGATTCTCTTGGCTTGGTGCTTTCCTCTTTCCTCATGGTCACTAGGTGGCTGCCATGGCCCAGGTATCACAACAGCTTTCAGCCAGGAAGGAAGAGGGGCTATCTTCTTTTTGTTTTGTTTTGTGGTACTGGGGATGGAACCCAGGGGCGTTCTACCTGTGAGCTATACTCCCGGCCCTATTTTATTTTTTTATTTTGAAACAGGGTCTCACTGAGTTGTGGAGGGCTTTGCTAAATTGCCGAGGCTCGCCTCAAACCTGCGAGCCTCCTGTCTCAGCCTTCCAAGGACTGGGATTACAGGTGTTCGCCACAATGCACAGCTGCGCATACATTTTTCTAAGCAAATGGGAACATGTACACACATGCGACATTCAGTACTCAACCATTTCCCCCAGGTTGCTTCGAGAAGGTATTAATCATTTGGATCTGAAATGTCCCCAAGGACCAGGTGTTAGAGCTTTGCTCCCCTCTTGGCACTATTTGGGGGAGGTGCAAGCTGTAAGGACGGGCTCGCTGGGGCTGTGGAGGGGGGCCTCCTTGATGGGACAGTGGGACACACCATCCTTTTTCCTCTTTTTTTTTTTTTTGCAGTACTGGGGATTGAACTCAGGGACATTCTCCCTCTGAGCTACACCTCCAGCCCTTTTTTTTTTTTTTTTTTTTTTTTTCTTTTTTTTTGAAACTGGGTTTCACTAAGTTGCGGAGTGCCTCACTAGGTAGCTGAGGCTGGCCTCGAACCCGGATCCTCCGGTCTCAGCCTCCCAAATGCCAGGATTACAAGCTTCCTTCTTCCTCTTTCTGACTCTGTCTCCCAGTTTCCCGAGGTGAGCAGCTCCTTCCTGACCTGCACTCTCTACCATGTCTGGCTGCCTCAACACAGACCCCAAAGCAATGGGGGTCAATGATTAAAGACTGTAACCTCCAAATGGAGCCAAAATAACCCTTTCTCTCTATAAGCTGATTATCTCAGGTATGTGTTACAGTAATGAAAAGCTGACTTATACAATAAGTTTATGCTGTTTAAAGTTGTACCCCATAAAATGTCTACTCATCCTTTATCTGTGTACTTCTTTTTTTTTTTTTGTAGTACTGGGGATGGAACCTGGGGGCATTCTACCTCCGCGCTACAGCCCCAGCCCTCTTTTTTTATTCTTTATTTTGAAACAGGGTCTCACTAACTTGCAGAGTGCCTCACTAAGCAGCAGAGGCTGGCCACGAACCCGGATCCTCCAGTCTCAGCCTCCCAAATGCTGGGATTACAAGCGTGCGCCACCACGCCCAGCTCATCTGTGTACTTCTAATCATACAATGGAGTTGAGGACATCTGCACTTCAGGGCTGTGTCAATGGAGTGAGTTATAGACGTGCTCAGAATGAGACCTGGAGCTTGGGAATGGTGACAGGAGAGTTAGCCGCCGCTGTTATTACTAAGCCGGCAGCGTAATAAAACATGTCAGATGACAGTCAAGATACCCCCCACCTGCTTGGGGACAGATACATCAAACAAGACAAAGATTTACATATTGTTTTTATTATGGAATATGTAAGTGGCAAGATTTGAGTCCTAAAAAAAAAAACAGTTCAAATATAGAATGGGGAAATGTGATTGAACAGCTAAACAGGTGCGAAAGCAAGCGGGAGATAGTTTGCAGCTTGGTTTTATTCTTTTCTCCGGTGCTGGGGATGGAACCCAGGGCCTCACCTGTACTTAGCAGCACATGCCACCTCCTGTGCGACCCAGACCACTGAAGGAGGGGACAGCATGGACTCCCCACTGGACACGCTGCTGACCCAGGTGGCAGCCAGGCCTGGAATAGTCTGTTCTCTCACCAGTCGGTTCTGCATCTAGAATTTAATTCAGACTCAGTGATTTGAAGGAAAAAAAGGGGTGAACAGAGCCCAAGGGGAATTACTACCTAATGGCTAGGAGAGATTTCTATGAATGGACCTGGAAGACATCTGCCTGCAACACAAACAGTACTGTCTCCTGCCAACCACTCAATTACTACATCAATCAATAAGATGTTTTTGTTTGTTTTGGGTACTAGGGATTGAACCCAGGGGCATTCTACCTCCAAGTGACACTCCCAGCCCTATTTTATTTTTATTTTGAAACAAGGTCTTGCGAGGTAGATGAGAATCTCACTGTTGTTGAGGCTGTCCTCAAACCTGCGATCTTCCTGTCTCAGCCTCCCAAGTACTGGGATTGCAGGAGTGTACCACCACACCTGGCTATCAATAAGCCACTTTGGGGGCTGGGGCTATAGCTCAGTGGTAGAGCCTAGAATATACGAGGCCCTGGGTACAATTCTAGCACAGCAAAAATAAATGAATAAGTGAATGAATGAATGAATGGCCAGGTGTGGTAGCACAAGCCTGTAATCCCAGTACTTGGGAGACAGAAGCAGGGGAATCATAGGTTCACAACCAGCCTCAGCAACTTAGTGAGACCCTGTTTCAAAATTTTATAAAAGGGCGGGCTGGATGTGGTGGTGCACACTTGTAATCTCAGTACTTGGGAGGCTGAGACAGGAGGCTCACAGGTTTGTAACCAGCCTCAGTTACTTAGTGAGGCCCTCTGAAAATTAGTGAGACCTTATTTCAAAATAACAAATAAAAATAGGTCTGGGGTTGCGGTTAGCCTCAGCTACCTAGTGAGGCACTCCGCAACTTAGTGAGACTCGGTTTCAAAATAAAGAATAAAAAATAGGGCTGAGGGTATAGCTTGGAGGTAGAATGCCCCTGAGTTCAATCCCCAGTACCGCAAAAAAAAAAAAAAAAAAAAAAAATAGGTCTGGGGGTGTAGCTCAAAGGTTTTTTTTTTTTTTTTTTTTTTGCACTGGGGATTAAACCCAGAGGCATTCTATACCCCCAGCCCTATTTTATTTTTTTATTTGGAAACAGGGTCTTGCTAGGTTGATGAGAGAGTCTTACTACTTCCTGAGGTTGTCTTCGAACCTGCAATCCTCCTGTCTCAGCCTCCTAGATACTAGGATTACAAGTATGGACCACCATGTCCGGTAGCTCAGAGGTAGAATGCCCCTGAATTCAATCCCCAGTACCACACACACACACACACACACACAAATGGCTAGGGGTGCAGCTCGGAGGTAGACCACCCCTGGGTTCAACCCCCAAAAAAAGAAAAAGGAGAGGAATATTTCAGAGGCAAGCTTACCAGGATTTGATGGCTACTTATGGGGAATTAGGGAAAGAAAGGAGTCAAATGTGGTTTCCAGATTTTGGCTGCTGAGAGGAGGCAGGCGGAGAGCAGGGAGGCCGGGGAGGCCGAGGTGAGCCAGGCCAGTGTGAGGTACCCCGGGGACATGGAGAGCAGCAGGATGTGGATTCAGAACCCTGGGGTCAGTCCACACTAGACACGGGCTTGACAAAGGTCAGCAAGCAGGTGGCAGGGAAAGCCAGGGGGGATCCGGCGACCCAGACAGAGGCCAAGCAGCAAAGGCCAGAAGCAAGGAGGGAGAAGAGGAACAAAAAGGGAGACACTGCAAGTCCCCAGAGAAGGCAAGCGACAGGGGGGACCTGGAGGAGGAGGGGCCGAGTGTCTGAGCACACGTGGAAAGAGGGCCTGGCCACGGGGCCTGGGACGGAAGGAGCTTCCTGCTGGTTAATCCAAGGCAGGGAATGGGTGGGTACAACCAGCATTTGAGAAAATGAATTCTTTTTTTGTGTGTGTGTGGTAGTGGGGATTGAACCCAGGGGCATTCTACCTCTGAGCTACACTGCAGCCTTATTTTATTTTTTGTTTTAAAACAGAGTCTCACCAAGTTGCTAAGGATCTTGCTAAATTGCTGAGGCTGGCCTCAAACCTGAGATCCTCCTGTCTCAGCCTCCCAAGTATTGGGATTATAGAAATGCGCCAGAGCAAAATTTACCATTATAACCATCTTTTTTTTTTTTTGCAGTACTGGAGATTGGACCCAGGTGCATTCTACCTCTGAGCTACACCCCCAGCCCTATTTTATTTTGGTTTTGAAACAGGGTCTCACTAGGTTGATGAGAGTCTCACTATTTGCTGAGGCTGGCCTTGAACCTGCAATCCTCCTGTCTCAGCCTCCCAAGTACTGGGATTACAAGCGCGCACCACCACGCCTGGCTTAAGAAAATGAATTCTAATCCCTCCAGTTTTCTTCAAGTAGGCAGCCATGGAATTGGGCTACCAGAAGGGCCCAGGAGACAGACACAAGTAGATTTGTTAGGCACTTTTGAGAAAGGAATTTGGAGAAACTGCTGAGCAAAATGCAGAAGGGGGTTGCCTTAGGACAAGCAACCCCAATTTTCTTTCTTTCTTTTTTTTTTTTTTTGCAGTACTGGGGATTGAACTCAGGGGTATTCTACCTCCGAGCTATACCCCCAGCCCTATTTTTTATCCTTTATTTTGAAACAGGGTCTCACTAAGTTGCGGAGTGCCTCACTAGGTAGCTGAGGCTGGCCGCGAATCCGGATCCTCTGGTCTCAGCCTCCCAAATGCTGGGATTACAAGCGTGCGCCACCACGCCCGGCTAGCCTCCCAATTTTGAATACGAGAAGGTCTTTCCTCTCTATCCCCAAGCTTTAGTTCCCCAGTTTAACTCCTACCTGGCACAGAGGAGGAAAGCACTGTGGGTGTGGCCACAGCTCAAGGGACAGACTGCTCTGCTTCCCGAAGCATAGAGGACACACCTGAGAAGCTGTTTGAATGGCAGCTGTTGAACTTCACTGTGACAATGACCTTGTGAGTTCTTCTTGGATTTACCCCCTCCAGCCAAAGCACCTCTGTAACCCAAAGGGAAAAAAAAAAACACCAGCAGGTGGACCACAGGTTGGAACACGCTTCCAGAAGGAGCATGATACTCAGACTGGCTGGCACAGAAAACACAAAAGCAGGTCGTTTCTTCTAACCCTGCCCACCCCGTCCTTCGGATCACATGCTGGGCCAGTTCTCTACCACAGATCTACACTCCCAGCCTGGATTATTATTAGCCCCCCCCCCCTTTTTGGTATTGGTGACTGAACCCAGGGGCATTCTACCTCTGAGCTACACTCCTAGCCCTTTTTTATTTTAAAATATGGTTCTGCCAAGTTGCTGAGGGTCTCTTAAGTAGCTGAGGCTGCTGGCTTTGAGCTTGTGATCCTCCTGTCTCAGCCTCCTAAGTACTAGGATTACAGGTGTGTGCCACCATGCCTGGCCTTGAACTCGCCCGTTAAAAACCTACCATCAAGCTGGGCGTGGTGGCACACACTTGTAATCCCAGCATTTGGGAGGCTGAGACTGGAGGATCTGGGTTCGCGGCCAGCCTCAGCTACCTAGTGAGGCACAAAGAATAAAAAATAGGGCTGGGGGTGTAGCTCGGAGGTAGAACGCCCCTGAGTTCAATCCCTAGTATCGCAAAAAAAACCCCAAAAAACAAAAACAACAACAAAAAAACCCTACCATCAATACAATACAGTGAGTATCTTTATGTGTATGTGTATGTGTGTAGTACTGGAGATTGAACCCAGGGGTGTTCTACCCTGAGTCCTATTTTATTTTTTGCTTTGAAACAGGGTCTCACTAGGTTCCTCAAACCTGTGATCCTCCTGTCTCAGCTTCCCGGGTGCTGGAATTATAGGCTTGTATCACCACACCCGGTATCATACAGTGAATATCTTAAAAATTAAGCCACAAGAGCAGGGCATGGTAGCTGTAATCCCAGTACTTGAGAGGATGAGACAGGAAGAACATAGGTTTGTAGTGAGCTTTAGCAATGTAGTAAGACCCTGTTTCAAAATTTTTAAAAAAAAGGAGGGGGGGGAGCTGGGGGGTGTAGCTTGGAGGTAGAATGTCCCTGGGTTCAACCCCTAGTACAAAAAAAAAAAGCAGCAAATAGTGAATTCTCACCCACCCTACAACTGTGTGAGTGCCGGATCTGCTGGTAAGCCTGCGCCCTAGAGCCAGCATTGCCGGGAGGCAGAGCACAGGCACCAGTGTGGCCTGGAGTCTGCCAGAGCCAGCTCACCTAAGAACAAGGTCAAGAAGGAAGAAGAACCAGTCCAGGAGCGTCAAAAACACACCGTCCTCCTTGGTGTGTGTGGTACTGGGAGTGGAACCCAGGGGCATTCTCCGAGCTATACCCTCAGACCTATTTTATTTTGAAACAGGGTCTCACTAAATTGTAGAGGTCCTCACTAAATAGCTGAAGCTGGCCGCAAACCTGCAATCCTCCTGTCTCAGTCTTCCAAGTACTGGGATTACAAGGGCGCACCACCACACCTGGCTCACTTTTTGTGTGTAATTTTTTTGTGGTTCTGGGGATTGAACCCAGCAGCATTCTACCTCCATGCTACACCCATAGCCCTATTTTATTTTTATTTTGAAACAGCATCTCACTAGGTGGAAGAAAGTCTCACTACTTGCTGAGGCTGGCCCTTGAACCTGCCATCCTCCTGTCTTCTAGCCGGGTGAGGTGGCACATGCTTGTAATCTCAGTACTTGGTTGGCTGATATAGGATGGGGCAAGTTCAAGGTCAGCCTCAGCAAATAGCAATTCTCAGCAACCGTGGGAGACCTTGTTTCAAAACAAAAAATAAAGGACGAGGAAGCCTGGTGTGGTGGCGCAGGCCTTGAGACAAGAGGATCACAGGTTTGAGGCCAGCCTCAGCAACTTAGTGAGACCGTTTCAAAATAAAAAATAAAACAGCTGAGGATGTACCTCAGAGGTAGAAGGCCCCTGAGTTCAATCCCCAGTATTGGAAAAAAAAAAAAAAAAAAAAAAAGACAAGGGATGTAGCAAGCCCTTATTTTCCCTGCTTTTTCACACAGAACTAGCATTTTATTTATTTTATGGTACTGGAGATTGAACCCAGAGGCATTCTACCTTCGAGCTATAGCCCCAGCCCAATTTTATTTCTTATTTGGAAACAGGGTCATACTAGGTTGACAAGTCTCATTACTTGCTGAGGCTGTCCTAGAACCTGCGATCATCCTGTCTCAGCCTCCCACAAGCGTGTGCCAATGCACCCAGCTAGAAACTAACATTTTATTTATTTATTTACTTTGCGGTACTGGGGATTGAACTCAGGGGCATTCTACCTCCGAGCTATACCCCCAGCCCTATTTTTTTTAATTCTTTATTTTGAAGCCGGGTCTAAGTTGCGGAGTGCCTCATTAAGTAGCTGAGGCTGGCCGCAAACCCAGATCCTTTGGTCTCAGCCTCTCAAATGCTGGGATTACAAGTGGCGCCACCACGCCCGGCTGAAATTAACATTTTAAAAGGCTGCTTTGCATCCAAGTACTGGGTTAGGCTCTTGATGTACCTTCAACTTTCAAGTCCTTCCTCATGGAGGTCTTTATCTTACTAGGCTAGGATAGATCCCCTGCTGCTAAACTCTCCACTTCTTCCTGGGACTTCCTCAATTACAAATTAAGTAAATATATGCTAACTATCTCTCTCCAAGACAACCCAAACACAGTCACCTTCAATGTACCTGTCCTCTGGGCCTTGTAGCAGCGGCGCTCACCTGACCCTCTGGGAGTCACTCCCCTTAAACCAACAGGGAAGCCTACCTGAGGTTGCTGCTCACTCTCCAGAGTTCACGAGAGTGCTCACGACAGGCACCGATGAGGAAATAAGTCACCCCCTCGTAACCCTACGGCAATAGCTGCGGTGACGGGTACTGCTAGCTATGGAAGCAATGCCCGCCTGAAGGAGGCTCTTGTACTTCTCTGTTCAGTTGCATGCCCCACACTCGAAGTAATGGGGAGGTACAAATATGCTCATTTAGCTTTCTTGGAGGGGCACTTACTAACAAAGTAGAGAAAAAGGGAGGCTGATTTTCATCCTGATTTTTCTAATATTTCACTGGAATGGATCTATATCAGCACAGGGTCCTACCACCCAAACTTTTTTTTTTTTTTAAATGTGTGTGTGTGGTATTAGAGATTGAACCCAGGGACATTCTACTTGTGAGCTACACTCCCAGCCCTTTTTTATTTTTTGTTTTGAAATAGGGTCTCACTAGGTTTTTGAGAGTCTAAGTTGTTGAGGCTGGTCTCCAACCTGCAATCCTGCTGTCTCAGCCTCCCAAGCACCGGGATTACAAGTGTGCGCCTCAACACCCAGCCCGAGCTTACTTTGAAACCTAGCAAGAGGCAGGAGAGCTTAGCTCTCACATTAGCCAAGTGGCAACGAGCACATTTCCTCCCTCACCTGGTCTCCTGCCTGCAAGACCAAGAGACTGGAGAGAGGCCCTGCCTGGCTCTAACAGTCCCACTATGGAAACTGGTACAGAGCACCAATTTCCTACTTTACATTAAGTAACTGCAAAAGAACTAAACAAGAGAACTAATTAAAAAGCCATTCCCTGAGGCAGCCAATTTACTGTGTGGTAAGGGGAAATTATTAGCACGAAATCATTGCTTGAACTAATCCCAATCTGTCAGAATTAGAAATCCAGCAGACCCCACATTTTTTTTTTTGGTACTGGGGATTAAACCCAGAGAGATTTTATCTCCAAGCTACACCTCCAGTTCGACTTTCTTATTTGGAAACAGAGTCTCACTAGGTTGCTGAGAGCCTTGTTGAGTTGCCGGCACTGTTTTGTTTTATTTTTGCGGTAGTGGGGATTGAACCCAGGGGCATTCTATCTCCAAGCTATACCCCAGCCTATTTTATTTCTTATTTTGAAACAAGGTCTAAGTTGTGGAGGGCCTAAGTAGGTGAGGCTGGCCTCGAACCTGTGATCCTCCTATCTCAGCCTCCCGAGTACAGGGATTACAAGCTTTCGACTTAGACCCAGACTTAAAAGCATGCCTATAATCCACAAAGGAGATGGGTAGGGGACCTAGCTCGGTGGTACAGCACTTGTGTAGCACATATGAGGCCCTGGTGTTCAATCCCCTGCATTGTGAAATACATAAGCAAATGAGTGGTACTCTCTGAACAAGAACAGAGAGGTACCAGACATTTTTTAACTATCATCCGATATTATTCTGTCTACTCCTGCCCTCCTCCACACTTATGTCTCCCTAAACCACAACCTCTTAAGCCCACATTTGAACATTTAATGGAAGTTTGACTGGGAAACGACACCAATTTCAGAGACATCAGAAGGTTGTCAGGTAACAGTCCACAGCTTTGTCTTACTTCTGTCCAGGTCAGGTGGCCAAAGGACACTTTTTGCAGGCTGGCTGTCACATCTCCTCTGCCATTAGTGAGCTGTTTTCCTGACACTCTAGACGACTTTGCATAACCGGTATGAAGCTTCCAATATTCTCTTTTCTTCTACAGTCACTGACATTCACTTTCCCAATTAACTGGAAGCTCTGTAGAAAGTTGGGAGTTTTTTGAAATACTTGAATAAATAAATAATTAAGCACTATTACATAGAATTTCCCTGTGGAATTTTGGTTTTGTTTTTGTTTATGTAATACGGGGTATTCTACCTCCAGCGCTATTTTTTTGAAACAGGGTCTCTAGCCACATGCAGTGGTGCACACCTGTAATCCCTGTATTTGGGAGGCTGAGGCAGGAGGATCACAGGTTCAAGGACAGCCTCAGCAAGTAGTGAGACTCTCATCAACCTACTGAGACCCTTATTTTTTCCCAAATAAGAAAATTGGGCTGAGGGTATAGCTCAAAGGCAAAACCCTCTGGGTTCAATAATTAGTACCACAAAACAAAAACAAAAACAGGGTCATGCTAGGTTGATGAGAGTCTCACTACTTGCTGAGACTGTCCTTGAACCTGTGATCCTCCAGTCACTGCCTCCCAAGACAAGTACAGGGATTATAAATCATTGTGGAACTTTCAATCTTATTTTGCTAAATGAATAAAAAAACAAGTAATCACTCCAAGGCCTTGAGCAGTAAGAGGATAATGAAGGTGTAAGAGAAATACCAGCTTAAGTGACAATAATCATTTTGTCTCCTTGCCAAAATAAAAAGACTCTAGGAGTTCTGAGGAAACGCTCATTGGCCCAAAACATTCTGTCCAGATAAAACAGAATAAAAGTTGTGAATTATCCTTACCTCTTGAGTCTCCTAATTATGAAATTGCAATTTAACTTGTCCCCTTTTTTTTTTTCTGGTGGTCCTGGAGCACTGAGCTATACTTGCCAGCCTTTTTTATTTAGTGGCAGGGTCTTGCTAAGTTGCTGAGGCTAGTCTTGAACTTGAGATCCTCAAGTCTCAGTCTCCCAAGTACTGGGATTACAGTGGAATTACGGGCATGGGCCACCTTGTTTGACCTCTCTAGTCTTTTTTGGGGGGTAGTGAGGGGTAATGGGGATTGAACCCAGCGCCATTCTACCTCCAAGCTACACCCCTAGCCCTATTTTATATCTTATTTGGAAACAGGGTCTCACTAAGTTGCTGACAGCCTAAGTTGCCGAGGCTGGCTTTGAGTCTGCAGTCCTCCTGTCTCAGCCTCCCTAAGTACTGGGATTACAAGTGTGTGTCACCACGACCCACTCACTTGTCTTTTTCAATTGAATTTTATGAACCAGGCATGGTGGCTGAGACAGGAGGATGGCAGGTTCAAGACCAGCCTCAGTAACACCGTGTCTCAGCAACCCAGTGAAACCCTGGTTCAGAACAAAAAATAAAGTGTTAGGGTGTAGAATGTCCCTGGGTTTAATCCCCAGCACCACAAAAAAGAAACACATAAATAGAATTTTACTTTTAGCACCATGTGCAACAGGCTAGAGCTAGCTAACACATCATAGCATCTTTGCAATTCTAGTGAGGAGATGCTCCACAGCTAGAGTGGAAGCCAAGAATATCTCCAACCAGAAAACTTACAGTCTGCTCAACAGGTTAGCTGCTCTGGAGTGAGTTTCAAGAGCTATTTCTGGAGCAGTTGCTAGGACAGGGCTCAGGAGTGCCATACTGCTTTTCACTTTCCACCCCTTCCTGACCATTTTAAACTCTTTTCGACTTTCTCCAATCAGTGGTGAAGATCTACAAATATGACTCAGAAGCTGGGCTGTCTAGTGGGCACTTCTGTCTTTTTCTCTCGCTGTGAGAACTATCAACTATTTGTATAGACATTCCCCCATCGACTGCTGGAGCAGGAAAAGTGAAATTAAAAAGCATTAAGCCAGCCCGGCGTGGTGGCGCATGCCTGTAATCCCAGCATTCGGGAGGCTGAGACTGGAGGATCCCGGTTCACGGCCAGCCTCAGCGACCTAGTGAGGCACTCCGCAACTTAGGGAGACCCTGTTTCAAAATAAAGAATAAAAAATAGGGCTGGGGGTATAGCTCAGAGATAGAATGCCCCCGAGTTCAATCCCCAGTACTGCAAAAAAAAAAAAAAAAAAAAAAAAAAAAAAGCATTAAGCCAGCCGGGCGTGGTGGCGCACGCTTGGTAATCCCAGCATTTGGGAGGCTGAGACCTGAGGATACGGGTTCTCGGCCAGCCTCAGCTACCTAGTGAGGCACTCCGCAATTTAGTGAGACCCTGTTTCAAAATAAAGAATAAAAGATAGGACTGGGGATGTAACTCGGTAGAATGCCCCTGGGTTCAATTCCCAGTACTGCAAAAAAAAAAAGCATTAAGACATGTAAAAATTCCTCCAACTAGTTTTCATTTATGAAATATTTATGCACAGTTTATAATCTATGAAGCCAGAAGTGACTTAACAGATCTGATTTGCCAAACTGTGTGGGTGCAGCACTCCAAGGGAAATTACTCAGGTTTTAAAACTCAGACTCAAAGAGCCGATGATCTGATTTTTCACTCCGTACATTAATATTCTCAAAAATCAAGTCCAATGATATTTAGAAATAAATACAGACTAAGTTATTTTTGTAAAATCACCTTTTAATCAGAACGCATACACGTTTCCCTTGTACGTTTCCAATAAAAAGATGCCCGCTTAAGAAGTTGGATATAACATTAATGTATTACACGGTTCAGAATAATCATGGGCCTCAACTGCACAAACACTATTCCAATAGACAAAAATAAACGTTGAAAATGTAAATTCAGCAAGTGCACAAGGACGTTAAATCGGCCAAAGAAGCACAAAAAGACACACTTTCCCAAATTTTCAACTTTTCATGATTTTCTTAAAAACCAGGAAATCTTTATTTGTACTGCTTTAAACCAGCCGTCAGATCGACCAAATGAATGGGTAAAAGCAAAAACACTTCGCTGCAATATACCTTACCTGGGAAGATAATTTCCAGGTAGTTCGTGCTAGGAAAAACTTAGGCTCTGTTGCAACTATAGTGAATTGTATGCAAACAAAAATGTAGACTTTTTCAACATGGCAAAGGCAAAAAAAAAAAATAATAATAACCTGGTGGGCGTAACGCGCGTTTGTAAAAGTGAGAAGCAGGTGAAGACAGTGGCAGGTGAAACCATGAAGCTTGCAATAGAGAACTATCCACAGAAGCTATGCAGCCGAGTCCCCCAAGCAGAGCCGCCAGGCCCCGCAAGTTCTAAGATCCGCGGGGAAGCAGGCCCCCAACGGCTCCGTCCCAGGTTTCCGCGGGTCACAAAAGAATAACGGACATCCTGCCAACGGTGGGCCCGGCTCCCGCGCCGCTTCCGCCAGCCCGCCGCCCGCCGCGCGCCCCCTGCGCTCGGCCCCCGGCCCGGCCGCGCGGGCCTCGCTCTCTGCCGCCCTGGTCCGCCCGGCCCGCCACTCACCCCGCCGCCATCGCTCGCCCGAAGCCAGGCTCCAACAGCAAACGACGCCCGGCGCGAAAACGAAGCACAAGCGTTTCTCGTCAAAGCAGACTTTATTGAGGCGGCGGCGGCGGCGGCTCCCCGCACGCCGGCCGGCCAGCCGGGCCCGCCCCTCTCCCCGGTCTCCAGCCCACGAGCGCCGGGGACGCGCGGGCCGCTCACCGGCTACTGACGCGGCGGCGGCGGCGGCTCCGCCCGCTCCCGAGTGCAGCCCGGGCCGCGGGCGGCGGTTTTTGTCGCTGTTGCACCGCGCAGGGCGGGAGCCGGGCGACGCCGGGCGGCGGCGGCGGCGCCGCGCTGACGTCACGCGCCGCGGACCAGCCAGCGCGCGAGGGCTCCGCCCCGCCCCCTGTCCCAGCGGCCCCCAATCCGCGAGCGCGAGTGCGAGCGAGCGAGTGGGAGCGAGGCGGGGCGGGCCGAGGCCCGCGCGGAAGTCTCGCGAGGCCCAGCCCGAGCAGAGTGTGGCGGCGGCAGCGGCGGCGAGATCTGGGCTCGGGCTGAGGAGTTGGTATTTGTGTGGAAGGAGGCGGAGGCGCAGGAGGCAGGGGGAAGCGGAGCGCCGGCCCGGAGGGCGGGAGGAGGCGCGGCCAGGGCGGGCGGCCGAGGCCAGGCCCGGCGAGGCGGGGAGCGGGACGAGCCGCGGCCGAGCGAGCGCGGGGCGCACCGAGCGAGGGAGGCGGGGAAGCCCGGCCGCCGCGGCCGCCGCGCCCGCCCCTTCCCCCGCCGCCCGCCCCCTCTCCCCCCGCCCGCTCGCCGCCTTCCTCCCTCTGCCTTCCTTCCCCACGGCCGGCCGCCTCCTCGCCCGCCCGCCCGCAGCCCCGGAGCCGAGGCCGCCGCGGCCGTGGCGGCGGAGCCCTCAGCCATGGCCTCGGGCGACACCCTCTACATCGCCACGGACGGCTCGGAGATGCCGGCCGAGATCGTGGAGCTGCACGAGATCGAGGTGGAGACCATCCCGGTGGAGACCATCGAGACCACGGTGGTGGGCGAGGAGGAGGAGGACGACGACGACGACGAGGACGGCGGCGGCGGCGACCACGGCGGCGGGGGCGGCCACGGGCACGCCGGCCACCACCACCACCACCACCACCACCACCCGCCCATGATCGCGCTGCAGCCGCTGGTCACCGACGACCCGACCCAGGTGCACCACCACCAGGAGGTGATCCTGGTGCAGACGCGCGAGGAGGTGGTGGGCGGCGACGACTCGGACGGGCTGCGCGCCGAGGACGGCTTCGAGGACCAGATCCTCATCCCGGTGCCCGCGCCGGCCGGCGGCGACGACGACTACATCGAGCAGACGCTGGTCACCGTGGCGGCGGCCGGCAAGAGCGGCGGCGGCGGCGGCTCGTCGTCGGGCGGCGGCCGCGTCAAGAAGGGCGGCGGCAAGAAGAGCGGCAAGAAGAGTTACCTGGGCGGCGGGGCCGGCGCGGCGGGCGGCGGCGGCGCCGACCCGGGCAACAAGAAGTGGGAGCAGAAGCAGGTGCAGATCAAGACCCTGGAGGGCGAGTTCTCGGTCACCATGTGGTCCTCAGGTGAGCGCCGGCCGCGCGCCGCGGCCCGGGATGTTTTTGTTTTGAAGGGAAGCCATGTTTTATGTGTGTGATGGGCGCCGCCATCTTCTCCGCCCGGGCAAGTATGGCGGCCCCAAAAGATGGCGGCGGCGGGGGCGGCGGGCCGCGAAGGCGGCGGGGGAGGGGCGCGCCCGGCTAGGCCGCAATGGCGTAGTTTGGGCGAGGGCCGGCGGGCGGCGGGCGGGGGAGGGGAGGGCAGGGGGCGGCGCGCCGCTCGCCCGCTCGCCAACGGACGCGCCGCCGGCCCGTTGTGGGCGCCGCCCCGCGCGGCCGCGGGCGGGCGGCGGGCGGCGGGCGGGATCGGCGGGCGTTGGCGGCGCCGCGGGCCTCGCGGGGCGGGACGCGCGCGGCCGTTCCCCCGCCGGCCTCTGGGGGGCGCCGCGCCCCGCCCCGCCCGGCTCGCGGACGCGCGCGGCTCCCCAGGCCTTCCGGGAGCGCCGGCCCCGCGGTCACGCTGCCCCGGCCGGCGGCGCGGCGGGGCGGGACTTGGCGGCGCGGGGCGGGCGGCGGTTGGAGCCTGTCACCCGCGGAGCTCCGAGCGCTCGGCTGCGGGGACGCCGGCTGGGGGTGGAGCGCTCCGGCCTCGGGCTCGGGCTCCTTCCACTGTAGACCTCATAAAACCGGACAGCTTGGTTTTACGCCTCCGTGAGGCTTTTACTTCGTAAAAAAAAAGCTGTGCCTTTTTGCCACGGGAAGGCTTCCGAAAAGTGGTTAGGTGGTTTGTTGACGGCTTTTAAAGAAGGGGAGGGGAAAAAAATGAAAAATAGGGCAGAAGAGCCTTAGGTGCGGGTGTGGAATCTGTTTCCACTTCAGGACTGTAGAAAGGCTGTCATTGACTGCTGGTTTTGTCAAGTTAGTATGCAGTTACTGTGCTCGTGTGCTGCCTCCCTAGATTGGAATCCTACTGTAGATAGGATTGATATTGATAGTATAAGAAACCACCTTCCTTCGTAATTTAAAGTTATTTCTTAAATTCTCAGAATTGGGTAGCGCCCCCAAACATGATGTGACCTTTTGAGTATTAAAATTCACAAGCATAAGTGAATAGATGAAAAGATAGCTCTGGTTTTACCAAGACGAGATCATGAAAGCTAGATAGGTTCCAGAGAGGCCTCAGCACAGGATGTCCGAAGTGCAACTTATATCTAATAGGAAGTGCTAACGAGCCCTGTTCTGGATTGAGTCCCTAATTAGAGAACTCTTAGTAGTTTGAGTTTAGCGGAGCAGTGCGTTTACATGAAACAGTATGCTAGTATCTTAGAGTTACCAAAAGATATCCACGTATTTTGAC
>PVLC010005218.1:47452-65957 GCA_004027655.1 Graphiurus murinus
TACTGGGGATTGAACTCAGAGGCATTCTACCTCCGAGCTATACCCCCAGCCCTATTTTTTATTCTTTATTTTGAAACCGAGTCTCACTAAGTTGCGGAGTGCCTCACTAGGTAGCTGAGGCTGGCCGCGAACCCGGATCCTCCGGTCTCAGCCTCCCGAATGCTGGGATTACAAGCGTGCGCCACCACGCCCGGCTGTATTTTGACTTTTCATATGGTTGTACGTTGATCATGTTGGAACTAAAAGCCATCGTTTTCTAATAGGAATGGAATAAGGGAGGGAGATTTGTGTTATTGATGACTTTGCTGAATTCAGGATACCATCTGAGTTTAGATATTGTAAAGGTCACGGTATAGTCAAGTTGATTTGTGTGTGTGTGAGAGAGAGAAACAGACAGACAGACTGGGGATTAGATCTAGGGGCATCTACTTTTGAGTTACACCCCCAGCCCTATTTTATTTTTATTTCGGAACATGGTCTGGCTAGGTTTGATGGGAGTCTCACTACTTGCTGAGGCTGAGGCTGTCCTGGAACCTGCAATCCTCCTGTCTCAGCCTCTCAAATACTGGGGTTACAGGTGAGCGCCACCATGCTTGATTCTCCTGTTGACTTTACCTGTCTGCATTTTTCTTTTTTTTCCTCTTATGGTACTGGGGATTGAACTCGGGGGCATTCTTCCTCTAGACTATCCCCCCAGCACTATTTTAGTTTTCATTTTGAAACAGCGTCTTGCTAGGTTGATAAGAGTCTCACTACTTGCTAAGGCTGTCCTCCAACCTGCAACCCACATGTCTGCATTGTTAACCCACTTTTCCAGACCCAGAAAACTTAGTAGTTCATGGCTTTGTTTGATAAGCATAGAGATCAAGCCAGCTAGTTCTTGGCAAGTCTGATGGGTGAGACTAATGAGGGTTAATTTACAATTAAGCCAGCATTTTAAGTCATTACTTCCCCTGTGCAAGTGGTTGTTCACAGGGATTCACAGTTTGGGGCTGTTTTATTGTCCGATTTTGTTTTTTTTTTTTTTCCCCCAGTACTGGGGATTGAACTCAGGGGCATTCTACCTCCGAGATATACCCACTAAGTTGCGGAGTGCCTCAATAAGTAGCTGAGGCTGGCCCCGAACCTTCGATCCTCCGGTTTCAGCCACCCAAATACTGGGATTACAAGCGTGCACCACCACTCCCGGCTGTCCGTTTTTTAAATCATTAGTGTCTAGTGTGTTGCAGAGTACTCTACATAAAGGTGGATATTAATATTTGATGGCAGTAACATAGGATGGTCTTTTTTTCTCAGACATGTTTTGTGGTAAACTGTCCCCTTACTTATCCTGTGGTTTAAAGTTATTACCAAAGAGAAGCTAAGTAGTTTGTGGTCAACTGTGCATATCCCAGTTCAAATTCTGAAAATAATTTTATCTTCAGAACTGAAATAAGATGATAACCACCGTAAATGAAGACATCAAAGCCGGTTGAGGGGGGGGGAGAGAGAGAGAGAGAGTGTGTGTGTGTGTGTGTGTGTGTGTGTGTGTGTGTGTATGTATGTGTGTTGCTCTGGCAGGTAATGTGTTAAGTTTTCCTGTACTTGATCTCATTAGATCCTAGGAGGCATGAGAATTTTAACTATCCTATAGTTCACTAAATTAGTTCTACAGTAGATTGGGATAAGCTGTGAAACCACAGTTTTACATAAGCCCCAATCTTAGTTACCTGAACTCCCTACAAAAATAATTGCACATGTAGGGTATTCCTAAGATGCTAGTTACTGCTTTTAACACCTTTTCATTTAAAAAAAGCACCAACGTTTTAGGTGAGAGTCAGCATTTTAGTGGAAACTAGGTACCTGGTTTTGGTGGGTTTCTTTGCTTGTGTGACATCTTCCTTGAACTTCTCTGCGTGGCAGTATTCTGTGTGGTGGGCATCTTTTGAATGGAACATCGAATAGTTCTGTGTAGAGAAGTTTTAGAAGTCAGCTAGCTTCCTCTTTTTAAAAATAATTGATACAATTCTCACACACACACTTCAGTAATTTCTTTTTTGTCACCGTATTGTACGTTAGTCACCACTAATTCCAGAACACTTTCATCACCCCAAAAAGAAGTGCCTGTACCTATTAGTAATCATTTCCCCCTCTCTCCCTCCTAGCTTCTGGCAACCACTAGTCTACTTTTCTGTCTCTGGATTTGCCTATTGTAGACATTTTATACAAATAGAATCATACAATATGTGGCCTTTGTGACTGGATTAGCTTTATGCTTTCAGAGTTCATCTATGTGGTAGCATGTACTTCATTTTTATGACTTAATGTAGATAATTTGACAGGACCTGCTTAGTTTTGCAGAAAATTAATGCTGCCTTAATCTGATCGTGCTTCAATATTTAATTATAGTTCATCTGTTTAGAATATTGTTAATGATTACTCTTAGGTCAGTGTTTATTTTGTATTTTTTCTTGCATATGATTAATGACAGATTTAGTACATAGAGTTAGGTGTTTTTTCCCCCACAAGATAATCATCACTTTTTTGGAGGGGGGCAGTACTGGGGATTGAACCCAGGGGCATTCTACCTCTGAGCTACATCCCCAGTCCGATTTTTTGTTTTTTATTTTGAAACAGGGTCTCACTAAGTTGCAGAGGGCCTCACTAAGCTGAGGCTGGCTGAGAACCTGTGATCCTCCAGTCTCAGCCTCCCAAATACTGGGATTACAAGCATGTGCCATCATGCCTGGCTAATCATCACTATTATATGGAAATAACTTTGTATTGTAAATTAAACCACTTAACCATTGGGTTGAGTAGGGATGCACATTTAGTTTTGAAAGAAACTCAGGAGCCCGGCGTGGTGGCGCACGCTTGTAATCTCAGCATTCAGGAGACTGAGACCGGAGGATCCGAGTTCGAGGCCAGCCTCAGCTACCTAGTGAAGCACTCCGCAACTTAGACTCCGTTTCAAAATAAAGAATAAAAAAAGAGGGCTGGAGGTGTAGCTCAGAGGTAGAATGCCCCTGAGTTCAATCCCCAGTACCGCAAAAAAAAAAAAAAAAAAAAAAAAAGAAACTCAGACCCTATTTCAAAACATGTGGTCAGAAATTGTGACTTTTTGCTCTGTATGTATTGCCAGTAAAAGTGTGAAAGGGGTGTGTGTGTGTGTGTGACTTTTTTGCTGTGCTGGGGATTGAACCCAGGGCCTTGGACACACTAGGAAAGCTCTCTACCACAGAGCTACTTCCCTAGCTCTGTGACTTGTTTAAGGCTTTTGATATTGTAGTTATCTCTGGTTAGACTGAATATAGAAGTGCTTTGTGCTGGATTGAGCAAAAACATCTAAGACCAGAAAACCACTGACAAAATCGATAAATTGAGCCAGTTGTGGTGGCGCATGCCTGGTTTGCAACCAGCCTCAGTTACTTAGGCCCCTTACAACTTAGACCCTGTTTCAAAATAAATAATGAAAAATTAGCCGGGCATGGTGGCACACGCTTGTAATCCCAGCATTCAGGAGGCTGAGACTGGGGGATCCGGGTTCGAGGTCAGCCTCAGCTACCTAGTGAGGCATTCCGCAACTTAGCGAGACCCGGTTTCAGAATAAAGAATAAAAAATAGGTCTGGGGGTGTAGCTTGGAGGTAGAATGCCCCTGAGTTCAATCCCCAGTACCACACAAAAAAAAGAAAAATGGAGATGGGAGTGTAGTTTGTAGGTAGAATGCTCCTGGGTTCAATCCTCAGTGCTGCAAAAAAACCAAAAAAAAAACACAAAAATCAAATAGAGCTGTTATAACTCATAGGTAGACTGCCTCTGTGTTCAATCCCCAGTCCACCCCCCCCCAGTCTGTTAATTGAAAGAAAATAAAAATATATTAAATTTTTCTCAGATTTATACAGTCAGAAAATTCAGATTTGCCAGAAATTACAAGTCATGACCATTTGTCAGTCCTTTGGGTTTTTATCTCCTCATTTACCGCGCTATTTATCACTAAGTAGGGATGTCATAATTGTAAATTTCCATGGAGCCAAGCCAGAAAGCCCTCCAAAGTAATCATGTCAACCGGGTGACCTACATAGGGCAGCCTCAGTCATAGATCCTGAGTCCTGATCTGGTAGCTCTGGGATCCTCAGCTTATTGAGAAAGCTTCTTGTACCCCTTAGACTTCTACCAAGTTAACCCTTCCTTTTCCCTCCACTGCCAACAGTGGGCTCCCTCTAGTGGGAAAATTCATCTCAGAAACAGGTCAGGGCTCCAGACCTACTTATAATTAGCAGTTTAGTCTTTTGGAAGAGTAAATTTAAAAAACAAAACAAAACAAAAACCCACCAATGCTAGTCTCCTAGGTGCTTATTTACAAAAGGGATTTCTGGGGCGTTTTGTAAATTTTTTGTGGTGATGGGGAGGATTGAACCCAGGGGTGTTCTACTTCCGAAGTCAGCTTTGTTTTATTTTATTTTAATTTTGAAACAGGATCTTGCTAGGCTGATGAGTCTTCACTACTTGCTGAGGCTGTCCTCAAACCTGCAATTCTCCTGTCCCAGCCTCCCAAGTACTAGAATTATCAGTGTGTGCCATCACGCCCAGCTTGTTTTTGAAGTTTCCTTAGCAGGTATGGGTGTGTGTGTGTGTGTGTGTGTGTGTGTGTGTGTGTGTGTGTGTGTTTTGCTGAGGATTGAACCCAGCGGCATTCTACCGCTGAGCCATATCCCCAACCTTTTTATTTTGAAAACAGGGTCTATGTTATTGACAGCCTAAGTTGCTGAGGCTGTCTTTGAACCTGCTATTCTGTCTCAGCCTCCTAAATACTGGGATTACAGGTGTGCAGGCTTGCACCACCACACCCTACAGAGGTTTACTTTTAAAGCTGGGAAATTTAGGGCTCATAATAATTTACTAAAAGCAGTTTTTACAGCCAACATTTGTTAAGGTCTGCATCGTTTTATTTTACTCTGGTGGGACTGCGTTCTTTTTTGGGGTGGGTACTGGGAATTGAACCCAGGGATGTTCTACCTGTGAGCTATATCCCCAACCCTATTTTGTTTTATTTTGAAACAAGGTCTCACTAAGTTGTAGAGTACTTCACTAAGTTGCTAAGACTGGCTGTGAACCTGTAATATTCCTGTCATAACCTCTTGAGTAGGGGGATTACAAGCATGTGCTACCACACCCAGCCCTCTTTGTGTTTTTACTACTTCCGAGAGGAAGAGTCAGCCAAAGAGGCAATTTTACGATTTCAAAATATGAGTATTTACCAGTGAGTTGTATTCTGTAGTTTTATCAGGAAAATACTCAAACCTTGGGTATTTAAAATTTGTCAGCCGGGCATGGTGACACATGCCTGTAATCTCAGTACTTGGGAGCCTGAGACAGAAGGATCACAGGTTCCCTGCCTGCCTCAGCAACTTAGTTAAGATCCAAATTCAAAATAAAAAATGAAAGGGCTGAGTGTGTGGCTTAGAGGTAGAATGCCCTTGGGTTCAATCTCTAGTAACAACAACAAAAAATAGAATTTGTTACCTGAAATGGCTTTAATGTTTTATTTATTTGTTTACTTATTTTCGTGGTACTGGGGATTGAATCCAGAGGCATTCTACCTTTGAGCTACACCCCTAGTCCAATTAACTGTTAGCAGAATGTTTGAAAGTGATTGATAGGAAAGTCTTGGAAGTTGGTTCACTGTTACATAGGGTTTATACCTTTATGTGTGTGATGGATTTTATTACAGTACATAGGAGAACTGTTTCTGTTTGCTAGTTCTGAGTATCTTGTGTTAGTAGGGCCCATTATGATTTCCTTCCTTTCCTCCCCTGCTTCCTTCCTTTCTTGTACTAGAGGTTGAATATAGAGACATTCTACCTCCAAGCTATACCCCACCCTCATTTTATTTATTTATTTGGTTTTGGGTTTTTTGTTTTGTTTTTGTGTGTGTGTGGAACTGGGGATTGAACCCAGGGAAATTCTTCCTCCAAGCTACACTCCCAGCTCTGTTTTTTATTCTTTATTTTGAAACTGAGTCTCTCTAAGTAGCTGAGGCTGGCGGCGAACCTGTGATCCTCCTGTCTCAGCCTCCCAAGTACTGGGATTACATGTGTGTGCCATCACACCCCTGCTACTTTTATTTTGAAACGGCGTCTTGCTAAGTTGCTGAGGCCGGCTTTGAACCTGCAATCCTCCTGTCTCAGCCTCCCAAGTATTGGGATTACAGGTGTGTATCACCACCAAGTCTGGCTTTTTTTTTTTTTTTTTTTTTTTTTCGGTACTGGGAATTGAACTCGGAGGCATTCTACCTCCGAGTTATACCCCCAGCCCTATTTTTTTATACTTTATTTTGAAACAGGGCCTCACTAAGTTGCCAAGGGCCTCACTAGGTAGCTGAGGCTGGCCACGAACCCGGATCCTCTGGTCTTAGCCTCCCAAATGCTGGGATTACGAGTGTGTGCCACCACGCGCAGCTTCTTTTCTTTTTTTTTTTTTTTAAATTAAAATTCTGTGGGGTGCTAGGGCTTCTCATATGTTAGGCAAACACTACACTGAGCTACATCCTCAGCCATGTGATTATTTTCAATAACTGAGTCTAGTGGTTTCAGAGATTCATAATAGTAATAAATAGTATTAGGTTCCTTAACTATAGGATACTGACCAAAGGATATGTATGACCTTGGGAGGCGAAGAGGATCACAGTTCGAGACCAGCCTCAGCAACTTAGTGAGACTCTGTTTCAAAAAATAAAACAGGAGCCGGGCATGGTGGTGCATACTTGTAATCCCAGTAATTGGGAGACTGAGACCGGAGCATCTGGGTTCATGGCCAGCCTCAGGTACCTAGTGAGGCTCTCCACAACTTAATGAGACCCTGTTTCAAAATAAAGAATTAAAAATAGGGCTGGGGATGTAGCTCAGAGGTAGAATGCCCCTGGGTTCAATCTCCAGTACCGCAAAAAAAAAAAAAAAATAGGGTTGGGAGTATAGTTCAGAGGTAGAATGCTCCTGGGCTCAATCCCCGGTGTGTCCTCCCTACCAGATTAACACAGGTTCTTGCTGAGTTGCCAATGCTGGTGTTGAACTTTCATAATTCTCTTGCCTTAGTCTTCCCGATGGCTTGAGACTACAAGCATGTGCCATCTCACCTGTCCATTCTCAATCCTTTTTTTTATTTTGGGAGGGGAGTACTAGGGACTGGACCCCGGGGCATTCTACCTCCAGGATACACTCCCTCCCAGCCCATTTTATTTTGGAAAAGGGTCTTGCTAAGTTGCTGAGGCTGGCCTCAAACCTGCTGTCCTCCAACTGACAGGTGGGCATGGTGGTGCATGCCTGTAATTCCAGTACTTGGGAGACTGAGATGGGAGGGTCAAAGGTTCCAGGCTAACCCCAGCAATTTAGACCTCCTTTGAAAATTAGAAAATAAAGAAGGTTGGGGGTATATAGAACACCCCTGAATTCAGTCTCCAGCTCCCCCTCCCTTCTCTCCCCCTCTCTCACCACACACACTACCATATGACTAAAGGAAACAAAAAATAGCAAAAAAGTAGTGTACTTCTCTCTGTTCACTGGGGATAGAACCCTGGATGCCTCCCTCTTATGCTAGGTAATCACTGTACCACTGAGCCATATCCCCAGTCCCCAAGTAAACTGACTAACAACCATTCCATTGCTTCAGTTCTACACATCATTTCCAATACAGCTAAACTTTAAAACGATACAAATGTTTAAAACAAAGCCACCTGTGGTGCACACTTGAAATCCCAGTACTTGGGAGGCTGAGACAGGAGGATTGCAGGTTTGCGGCCAACCTCAGCTACAAAATGAGGCCCTGTTTCAAAACTAAAGAATAAAATAGGGCTGGGGGTGTAGCTCAGAGGTGGAATGCCCCGGGTTCAATCCCCAGTACCACCAAAAAAAAAAAAAGTTTAAACCAATGTAGTGGTTATATCTTGTGAAAGTTAATTCCCAATAAATAAATAAATGATTGGATGGATGGCTGGAAGTTGTGCTATAAGGCAGAATCATGACCTATAGAGCAAAATACCATTCTCATCTTTTCCTATATAGGTGGTGGAAGAGAACACTCCCCCTGTACTGGGGATTGAACCCAGGGAATTCTACCTCCAAGCTATGCCCCCAGACCTATTTTTTATTTTTTGAAACAGGGTTTCACTTAATTTGCGAAGGGCCTCACTAAGTAGTTGAGGCTGGCCGCGAACCCGGATCCTCAGGTCTCAGCCTCCCAAGTACTGAGATTACAAGTGTGCGCCACCATGCCTGGCTGATGGAAGAGAATTCTAAGGATAAGGGGAAAAGTAAAGCAGTAGTCTGTTAGAGGAAAAGTATAGGATTTCGAGGCAACCCTATGTTTAAGTCCCAGGTGCGCCCCTTGTGCTTCTTTGGGCATGATAGTCTACAGTTGTTGTACTGGGGATTGAGTCCAGGAGTGCTTTACTTACTAAGCCATTCCCAGTCCTTTAAAATTTTTTAAAAATGGGTGTGAGAGAACATTATTTGATCCATTTCCTACCCCATTCCCCTTCTCTTTCCTCCTCTGGCCCCCTCCACTACTCTGCTGGTCTCTCCTAATTTTCAGGAGGTTCTTTCCCTTTTTTTTTTTTTTCCTTCTCTCTCTCTCTAGTTTCCACCAGCTCTTGTTGTGACTGACTTCTGAGACAGGCACTAGCCAAGTTGTCAGTTCTGGCTTCAGATTTGAGATCCTTTGCTTGGGCCTCCTGAAAGCTAGGATTACCAGCGTGCGTCACCATACCTGGCGTCACAGGACATTTTTGAGGCTTACGTTCTTAAGGCCAAAACATAGGGTTTGATACCTTAAAGATTGTTTGGATTGGAAGATATGACAGGTCCCTAGCATAAAGTAAGTACTCAAGAAATGATAATATCCTTTCTTGAGGTCTTTATTAAGTGGGAAACAGCCTATGTGTGATTTTTGCCTCTTGCTTACCAGGGATTCCCAATTCCTGAGTGAGCTCCCATTTCAGTTAAGGATTTAGGTGATGGCAGTAGTGAGTAGATAACGTCTCTTAACACCAAAAGTAACCTAGGGTAGCCGGAACAAAGTTAACAGCCTAAGATGGAAGGTGTAGAGAGAGAAAAGCTAGCCAACACAGCATATATACATAAATAGGCAAATATATGTATCAGAGGAAGTAGAGAATCAAAATATCAGAATAAAAAGAAGCATTAGAGCCGGGCATGGTGGCGCATGCTTGTAATCCCAGTATTTGGGAGACTGAGACCGGAGGATCCGGGGTTCGTGGCCAGCCTCAGCTAACATAGTGAGGCATTCCGCAACTTAGTGAGACCCTGTTTCAAAATAAAGAATTAAAAATAGGGCTGGAGGTGTAGCTCGGAGGTAGAATGTCCCTGAGTTCAATCCCCAGTACCGCAAAAAAAAAAAAAAAAAAAGTATTAGTGTCAACCCTAATAAGCTTCCTGACAATTGGGACAAAAAGTGAAATTATACTATCTTTATTTGACACCAGGCTGTGATAAACATCTAAGAAAATTGACCCCCTCCCCCTTTTTTGGGGGGAGGAGAGTCTCACTAAGTTGTCCAGGTTGGCCATCTCCTGCCTCAGTCCCTGAGTAACTGGGATTATAGGAGTGCTTCCTGGGATTGGCGGAAAATCAAGTTTTTCATAGGACCAAATTAAAAAATGAGCTTTTGGGTAGGATGGGGATGTAGTTCAGTGGTAGAGTGTTATGTTCAATCCAGTACTGCCAAGATAATTTTTAAAGCCCTGCTTTGTGTATGGAAGGGACCCCACGTGTGCACGGTGTTGTAAAAAAATCTTGGCTTTTTTTTTTTTCCCAATCAGTATAGTGTCAAATTTCAGTGCTATCTTAGAGTTGCCAAAAAGTATCTAAAAAAAAAAAAAAAAAAAAAAAAAGTAAAACCTGGCCGGGCATGGTGGGGCCCACACTTGTAATCCTAGTACTTGAGAGGCTGAGACAGGAGGATCATGAGTTTGCAGCCATTCTCAGCTACTAGTGAGTGCCCTTTGCAACTTAGACCATGTTTCAAAATAAAGAATAAAAAATAGGGCTGGGGCTATAGCTCAGAGGTAGAATACCCCTGGGTTCAGTCCCCAGGTCTGCAAATAAAAAAAAAAAGTAAAACCTGAAATGTAACCTTGGAGACTTCTAATTTTCTATGTTCTTTATATACTTTAGTTTTTGTTTGTTTTTAGCTAAACATACTTTAAAGGTTTGATAAGGAACGCCTTAGTTTTATTTATTTTTTTGCAGCTGAACCCAGGGGCATTTTACCTATGAGGTACATCCCCAGCCTTTTTTTTTTTTTTTTTTGCGGTACTGGGGATTGAACTCAGGGACATTCTACCTCCCAGCTATACCCCAGCCCTTTTTTTTTTTTTTAATTCTTTATTTTGAAATAAGGTCTCACTAAGTTGCAGAAGGCTTCACTAAGTAGGTATGGCTGGCCTCGTACCTGTGATCCTCCTGTCTCAACCTCCCAAGTACTGGGATTACAAGTGTGTTCTACCATGCCCAGCTGGGTATGCCTTGTTTTATCAAATTGCTGAAGTCCTAGTTTCAGAGGTGTAAATATAGGAGGAAACATTTATTAGATTCAATGAAATACAATAATAATTTGGTTTTGGATGTTAGGTGTGAGTTAAAGTTTACCTTAGAAATCATACTTAAGATTTATGATACCTGAGTGTGGGGGCACAGGCCTGTAATCATAGTACTTCTGAGGCCCAAGGCCAGAGGATCACAGATTCACGGCCAACCTCAGCAACTCCAAGAGGCCCTATGCACCTTAGTGAGACCCTGTTTCGAAACAAAAAATAAAATAGGGCTACAGATGTAGCCCAAAGGTAAAATGTCCCTGAGTTCAATCCCTAGTACCACAAAAAGAAGAAAAGATTAATATTGTTTGTGGTGCTGGGATGGAACCCAGGGTCTCACACATATTAGGCAAGTGCTCTACTACTGAGCTATGTCTCCAGCTGTACTTTAGGTCTTTGATTTATATGATTAACATGCTGTGTCAAACTGAATAATAGCTCCAGAGATGTCCAGATCCTAAATCCCAGAACCTGTGATCGTTAACCTTATTTGCAGGTGTGATTGAACTAAGGCTCTTGAGATGAGGAGAGGAGCCTGGGTTTTCCAGGTGGGGCTTAAGTGTAATCTCTCAAAAGTCCTAGTAATCACCAAAGGGAGACTGATTACAGAAGAGGAAGCGAAGGGAGGGGTGGTGATGATAGAAGCAGAGGTTGCAGGGATGGTGATTAGAGGGGTCGGGAGCCAGGGAATGCAGCTAGCTTTTGGAAGCTGGAAATAGCACCAGGCTCTCCCCGGGAGCCTCTGGGAGCCCTCACAAGGACTTTAGCTCACAATGCTTCTGACTCCTGATATCCAGATCTGTAAGAGAATAAGTTTGTGTTGTTCCAAGCCACCAGATGGGTGGTAGTATGTTATAGTGGCCACAGGGAACTGTTAGGCATGCTAGCTTCCCCTGTGTACCTGAACTTAGAGGTAGTTAGCATGTCTCTGCCACATGCAAGGCTGTGGTCATTACCAAACAGCACAAGACCTGCTGTTGCCCTTAACCTAGGAGGGAGGGGAAGCGGAAGAAAGGTTTGTTTGCACACTCTTCAGCTTCCCAGATGCAGTGGTTGGGTGTTTAACACCTTTTCAGCCTGATAGGTTGGCCAGGTGCAAGTAGTGCACACCTGCAAATTCCACCTACTTGAGAGGCTGATGCAGGAGGATCAAAAGTTCAAGTTCACCAGGCGTGGCAGTGGACACTTGTAATCCCAGTACTTGGGTGACTGAAACAGGAGGATCGAAAGTTCAAGGACAGCCTCAGCAAGTAGTGTGACTCTTCATCAACTTAGTGAAACTCTGTTTCAGAATTAAAAATAGGGCTATTTGTTTGTTTATTTTTTTGAAACAGGATCTCACTAGATTGCTGAGAGTCTCTACCTTCCTGTCTCAGCTTCCCAAGTATTGGATTACAGGAGTGTGCCACCATGCCCGGCAGGCGCTCTTACTTTATTTTTGTGGTACTGGGGGTCATTCTCCCTCCAAGCCACACCTTCAGCCCTATTTTTTTGAAACGGGGTCTTACTAGATTGATGAGAATCTTACTACTTGCTAGGCTGGCCTCGAACCCAGATCCTCCGGTCTCAGCCTCCCAAATGCTGGGATTACAAGCGTGCACCACCACACCCGGCCCCATTTTTATTTTAATAAATAAAGAAAAGCAGACAAGGTTGAGAGAGGAGCTGGATTGGCAGGAGCAGGAGAGGCCTCTGGAAGAAAGAGATGTCAGTCTGGGTGTTGGAGAGTGGATCGGCACTGAGAGGATGAGAGGGGACGGTTCTTAAGTGCCTTTTCTTGGACATTGCATATTGCTGTGGGGAAACTTGGCTTGGTGACGTGTGGAGGACAGAGGAGACTCCATCTTTTGATGACTTCTGGACCTGTAAAGTGATCCCAGTCTCTCCATGTAGTTGCTTAACTATATCTTAGTGGCTATACGTTATTGTGAGTCTCTTGCTTTGCTGCTCAAACTAGATTGGGAGTGGTTATTGCTTTAGCACCATTGAAGGAAATTGAACAACTGGAAACAGGGATGGGTCAGGGACCTCTTCATATACCATTTTTACCTTTTGGATAGTGCCATATGCAAAGACAGAATGATGTATATGTGAATGAATTGTCCTGCCCTGTTTAGAGATGGTGCTGGCTAGACTTATTTCTCTACACCCATGTCTTAGGTTAGTTAGCTTTGCACTGGTTGTTCCAGGTCATTTGGCCCTGTCCAGAATGTTGGCAATGGAATCATCTGACAGTTTTGGCTCGAAGTTCCCAACTTGACGAGGCCCGCCACCGCTTCCCTTTGAATCAGTGATTTGCCTTCTCTCAATAGGAATTCTGAGATTTGGCCTTAATTTACATTGCCCAGTTGTAGTCTGGAAATTACACTCATAAACTTAAGTTGGCAGTAGTTAGACAACCTATTGCAATGAAACTTCTAATAAGTTAGCCCTGCCTCTTGAAACAGTGAACAGTTAATTACTTAAGTCCTGCTCTGAAGGGAAACTCCAGCAAAGAATATCTAGTGTATACAATAAATTTTAAGCAGACTTAGATCCTTTGTTTCTTGAACATGTTTTACCTACATGTGTATTCAACATTATTCTACCGCTAATCTGTAGAAATCAACAGTGTATTTGACAAAGTGGATCAGCTAGCACTTCTGTACATTAAATATTTTTCAGTAGTAATTTTGAAATAAAAGGAATGTAAAAATAGCCAGTGCAAAAAGTGAAAAATGCTTATTTTGTACACATTATCATACCAGTGAAACTCTGGCCGGGAGTCAGTGCTGGGGTTCAAACCCAGGGCCTTGAGTATGCTATGCAAGTGCTCTGCCACCGACCTCCATAATTTTCAATAAAACAGTACAGAAAGGAAAATAGATGGATACTTTTCACTAAAATATTTTCATCCCCCCCTAGGTACTGGGGATTGAACCCAGGAGCATTCTACCTCCAAGATAGACCTCCAACCCCCCCCCCCTTTTTTTCTCCCAGTACTGGGGATTGAACCCAGGGGCATTCTATCTCAGCTACACCCACCCCCAGTCCTATTTTTTATTATTTATTTTGAAACAAGGTTTCGTTAAGTTGCTTCGCCAAGTAGCTGAGGCTGGCTGTGAACCCAGATTCTTCTGTCTCAGCCTCCCAGGTACTGGGATTACATGCGTGCACCACCATGGCTGGCTTCCCAGGCCTATTTTTTATTCTTTATTTTGAAACAAGGTCTCACTAAGTTGCAGAGAGCTTCACTAAGTAGCTTAAGCGGCCACCAACCTGTGATCCTCCTGTCTCAGCCTCCCAAAAACTGGGATTACAAACATGTACCACCATGTCGACTAGATACTTTCTGTTTTTTCCCTTTTTTAGTAGTACTTGGTATTGAGACCAGGGGCATTCTATCTCTGGAGCTACATTCCCAACCCTATTTTATTTTACTTAAAAATAGGGTCTCACTAGGTTGATGAGAGTCTTACTACTTGCCGAGGCTGTCCTTGAACCTATGATCCTCCTGTCTCAACCTCCTAAGTACTGGAATTACAAGTGTACGCCCCCACCCCTGGCTTACCAAGATACTTTTTTAACAGAAGAAAACTTGTATGTCCCATATGATCTGTAATGTAATAAAAATGAGAGTTTTTCTCTTAGACCATCACCATAAATATTTAGTAAAAACTTACTGAAGTTCTTACATTCAGTACTGGGGATTGAACCCAGGGGCATTCTGCCTCTGAGCTACAACCTCATCCCTATCTATCTTTTTATTTTTATTTATTTATTTATTTATTTATTTATTTATTTATTTATTTATTTATTTATTTTGCGGTACTGGGGATTGAACTCAGGGGCATTCTACCTCCGAGCTAAACCCCCAGCCCTGTTTTTTATTCTTTATTTTGAAACCGAGTCTCACTAAGTTGCGGAGTGCCTCACTAGGTAGCTGAGGCTGGCCGCGAACCCAGATCCTCCAGTCTCAGCCTCCCAAATGCTGGGATTACAAGTGTGAGCCACCACGCCCGGCTCTATCTTTTTATTTTTGAAACAGGGTCTCATTAAGTTGCTGAGGCTGACTGCAGTCTCCTGTGAGCCTCCTGTCTCCACCTCCCAAGTACTGGGATTGCAAGTATGCACCACCATGCTTGGATTGGTCTTTCTCAAATTTTATTTTGAAGACTTGGGTGGTGGCACATGCTTGTAATTTCAGTACTTGGGAGGCTGAGACAAGAGTATGGCACATTCAAGAGAAGCCTCAGCAACTTAGTGAGGTGCTCAGTAACCTAGGGGTGTATCTTAGAGGTAGAATACCCCTGCCTTCAATCTCTAGCACCAAGAAAGTTTGTTTTTGTTTTGTTTTGCTTTTGGGGTAGAGTCTGGCCTTGAACTTGTGATCCTCCTGCCTCAGTCTCCGGAGTTGTTGGGATTATAGGGGTGCACTACCATGCCTACGTAAAAATTTTCTTTTGCAAAAATTAGACAAAATGGAAGCCAGACATGGTGCCATGCTCCTGTAATCCCAGTACTTGGGAGACTGAGGCAAGGAAGATCGCAGGTTCAACACCAGCCTCAGCAACTTATCGAGGCCATCAGCAACTTTAACAAGACCCTGTTTCCAAATAAAAATTAAAATTAGTGCTGCAAGTGTAGCTTGGAGGTAGAATGCCCCTGGGTTCAAACCCTAGGGCAAAAAAACAAAAATCACACACACACACACAAGATAAAATGACCAAATGATAGCAAACATTGACAATATTCGATCTATGGATTTCATGTGTGATGGCACTAAAGCAGTCATTCTTTTGAGTTTGTTCTGGCAACAGAATATAGTATCTGCTGGGTGTGCTGGCACACACCTATATAATCCTAGTACTCAGGAGACTGAAATGGGAGGATGGCAGGTTCAAGACCAGCAACCTAGTGAGACCCTGTTTCAAAATAAAAACAAAATGGGGCAGGGGTGTAGCTCAGAGGTAGAAAAGCTAGTATCTTTTGTTACTTCTTTTACAAATCTTTGCAATTTGATTATTTTCTACATAAATGTTAATTTTTTTGTACATCTTGTTGTATACTCTGGTAATTTTCAAAGTTTCTATGTAGTGGTCTTCAAGGAGTTTTCCAAGTCAACGCTCACGTAGAATATACTGTTTATTAAGGAATGTCATTAGTGTGATAGTATGAAGCTTAAATACATATAAACATATAGTGACCACAGCAAAAGTGTAAGTGTGCATGGTGGCACATGCCTGTAATCAGTACTTGGGAAGCTGCAGGAGGAGGATCACAGGTTTGAGGCCAGCTTCAGCAATTTTGTTAGGCCCTCAGCAACTTAGTGAGACCCCGTTTCAAAATTAAAAAAAAGTCTGGGGATGTAGCCCAGGCATGCTGCCTCTGGGTTCAATCCCCAGTACCAAAAAAAGTATAGCTGTATGGTAATCATCAGAAGCAGACCATGCAGTCCTCCTTGACTATGCCTGGAGCACTTTCCACTGTATAGCACTTCTACTGGTATGTCACTGAGTATAATTTTTATTAGATAATAGAGGTAGTTGACTCCCTTGCTCTGAGTATATCTGTCTCCTTTTGCAAAATCTTCTTTCTTTCTTTCTTTCAGTATTGGAATTGTCCAGGTTTTGCTTCTCGGCCCCCTCTAATTCTCTTTCATTTGATACTCTCTAGTTTTGTGGCTGTAAATGCAGTAGGGTTTTTTTGGGGGGAGGGAGGGACTGGGGATTGAACCCAGGGGCATTCTATCTCAGAGCTACACCCCCAACTCTATTTTCGTTGTTGTTGTTTTTTGTTTTTTTTAATTTTTTTCTTTTTTGTGGTACTGGGGATTGAACCCAGGGACATTCTACCTCCGAGCTACACCCCCATTCCTATTTTTATTCTTTATTTTGAAACAGGGTCTCACTAAGTTGCGGAGGGCCTCACTAGGTAGCTGAGGCTGGCCTCCAACCCAGATCCTCCTGTGTCAGCCTCCTAAATGCTGGGATTACAAAGTGTGCGCCACCACGCCCGGCTCTGTTTTTTAATTTTGAAAGAGTCTCGCTAAGTTGAGGAGGGCCTTATCACTAAGTAGCTGAGGCTGGCTGTGAACTCCCGATCCTCCTGTCTCAGCCTCCCAAGTACTAGGATTACAAGCATATGCCACCCCTCCTGGCTTCTAGCACTTTAAAATTACATTTTATATATATATAATTTTTGTACATTTTGAAGTGAGGTTTTGTTAGTTGCAAGGGCTGACCTTAACCTGTGTTCCTCCTGTCTCAGTCTCCAAAGTGTGCACCACGACGCCCAGCTTGTAAATGTGGTCAGTATACCAGTGGTTCCTGTGTCATTCACTCTTTCCAACCTAGATTTCTTTTGTTTTATTTTTGTGGTACTGGGGATTGAACCCAGGGCATTGTACCTCTGAGCTACACACCCTAGCCCTATTTTTATTCTTTATTTTGAAACGGGGTCTCACTAAGTTGGGGAGGGCCTCACTAAGTAGCTGAGGCTGGCCGCGAACCTGCTATCCTCTTGTCTCAGCCTCCCAAGTACTGGTATTACAAGCATGCACCACCACACCCAGCCCTAGATTTCTTTTTACCCTTGTGGATCTAGTGCCTCTTGAAGGGCTATTCATAGGAAGCTGAACAGGTTTCTAGAACCAGAAAGGAACTCTAGGATCTTCTGCAGATTGTTGCTTTTCCACTTGTCCTCCATCTCAGCAAGTGACACCACTATCCTCCAAGAAATGCAAGCAAAAAACTTACTGCTTCCTCTATCCGATTCATTATCTAGCCATATTTATTCCTCCTCCAGAATCTTCAACCTGTTTTAAAGACCTGCTGAAAATGTGTTATTTGATAGTAATCTCACTGTCAGAAATTGCTCCTTGTTTCAAATAGACAAATTTCCACTATAGCTTGATCCCATTTTCTTAAGGTAAAGTCCTATCATATATTTGTGTATCAGCAACATTTTTTCTGTAAAGGGCCGAATAGTAATATTTAGATTTTGTGGCTTTTATGTTTGTTGTTCCAGCAGATCAACTCCATGTACCCTTGTATCAGGAAAGCCAAAGGCAATCCATAAACAAATGAGCAGGGCTGTGTTCCAATAAAATTTTGTTTACAAAAATAGTTGTCATAATTGCACACTAAGGCACATCATAGCATTATTCACAATACCTTAAAAGGTAGAAACAACCTAGGTATCCATCAACAGATAAACGAATGGAAATGTAATTTGTACACCCAGGAATATCATTCATTCGTGAAAAGAATGAAATTTTGAAGCTGTGTGGTGGTGCTCGCATGTAATCCCAGGACTTGGGCTGCTGAGACAGGAGGATTGCATGTTTGAAGTCAGCCTTCACAGCTTAGTGAGGCTCTCATCAACTTAGTGAGACCCTGTTTCCAAATAAAAAATAAAAATAGAGCTGAGAGTGTAGCCTGGAGGTAGAAGGACCCTAGGTTCAATTCCCAGTACCACAAAAAATAAAGAATGAATTTGACATTTGCTACAATGGCTAGAACTTGAAAATATTGGTTCGTGAGATAAGGAAAACATATGTATGAATCTTACATGAGGTGCCTAGAATAGGCAAGTTCATACAAAGTGGAATAGAGTGTAGCCAGGAGTAGGATGAAGGGAAGGAGTTACTGCTTAATGGGTATAGTTTTTGTTGGGGACAAAAAAAATGTTGCATATAGACAACAGTAATGATTGCAACATTGTGAATGTGTAATGCTACCGAGTTTTGTACTTACAAATGGATAAGGCAAATGTTATGTGTTATGTTCGCGCATATTAACTAAACTTTTTATAAAAAGGAATAGGAACTGGATATGGTGGCGCATGCTTGTAATCCCAGTACTTGGGAGGCTGGGACAGGAGGATCGCAGGTTTGAGACCAGCCTTAGCAATTTAGTAAGACCCTGTTAAAAAAGGAA
>PVLC010005218.1:66057-78372 GCA_004027655.1 Graphiurus murinus
TTTTTTTTTTTTTTTTTTTTTTTTTTTTAATTGGGAATTGAACCCAGAGGCATTCTGTCATCTGAGGTACAACTCCAGTCCTATTTTATTTTTTATTTTGAAGCAGGATCTCACGAAGTGCTGGGCTCGCTTCAAACCTGCCATTTTCCTCTTTTATTCTCTCAAGAACTGGGATTACAGGTATGTACCACTATGCCTGGCTCATCTGGTTTTTTGTTTTGTTGTTTTTTTCGGTACTGGGGATTGAACCCAGGGGCAGTCTTCTTTCAGGCTACACCCACAGCCCTATTTTATATTCTTTTTTTTTTTTTTTTTTTTTTTGTGGTACTGGGGATTGAACTCAGGGGCATTCTACCTCCAAGCTACACCCCTAGCCCTATTTTTTATTCTTTATTTTTGAAACAGGGTCTAAGTTGCAGAGTGCCTCACTAGCTGATACTGGCCGCGAACCTGGATCCTCTGGTCTCAGCCTCCCAAATACTGGGATTACAAGCATGCGCCACCACACCCGGCTATTTTATGTTCTTTATTTTGAAACAGAGTCTCACTAAGTTGCAGAGGGCTAGGAACCTGCAGTCTTTCTGTCTCAGCCTCCCAAGGACTGGGATTACAAGCGTGCGCCACCAAGCCCATCTTGCTGTCTTTCTTGTAATAGAACTGTAAAATGTCAGAGCTGGGTGTGGTGGCACTCGCCTGTAATCCCAGTACTTGAGAGACTGAGACAGGAGGATCATGGGTTGGAGGACAGCCTCAGCAAGCAGTGAGGCTCTTTTCAACCTAGCAATACCCTGTTTCCAAATAAGAAATAAAACAGCCTGGAGGGTGTAGCTCAAAGGTAGAATGCCTCTGGGTTCAATCCCGGGTGCCTCCCAAAAAAAAGAAAGATATGTAAGAAAAGTAGCTTCCCTGCCCACCAACTGTGTTTCTGTACCACTTGAAAGTTTGGACTAGCAGTTTTACCTAGGTTAGAGAAGTGAGGAGAGGGAAAGGCTACAATGAGGGCTGGCAGGCCTAAGAAAGGGAATGAATAAAAGCTTATAGGTACAGTGAGGAGTCCCAGCTTTGTACTTGGTGGTCGCTAATAATGTTTCCTGTCTGTTTTTGTCTTTTATTTCTTTTTTCGTTTTCTTTTCTTTATTTTTATTTTGCAGTACTGAGGATTGAAGCCAAGGCATACTAGGCGAGTGCTCAATACCACTGAGCTGCCTCGTCAGTCTTTAAAAATAATTTTTTGGAGGCAAGGTCTTAATAAGTTGCCCAGGCTGACTTCAAACTTGTGATCTTCCTGCCTCAGCCTTCAGAGCAGCTGGGATTACAGGCATGCACCACTGTACCTATTTCCTGTCCTTTGTTTTTTGGTACTGGGGATTGAACTCAAGGGGTATTCTACCACAGGGCTACCCCCCCACCCCCGCCCTTTTTATTTTTTATATTGAAATAGGGTCTTGATAAGTTGCCGAGGCTAGTCTCAAACTTGCAGTCCTCCTGTTTCAGCCTCCCAGGTACTGGGATTACAAGAGTGTGCACCACCACATCTGGCTTCCTGTCCTTTTAATAAATCTAGCTAAACTTTTCTTAGGCCCCTTCATCCATCGACAGATGAATACTGTTGAATATTAACCTTGGATAGATTGCCTCTAGTGTTCTTCTAGTTCCTAACAAGAGGCAGCCAGGCTTAAAAGTTAAATATACAAGTCTCTGGGTTAGACCTCGTGAGTTCACACCTACCCAAGATAGTTGATCATGAGCACATTCTTCAACCTCTCTATTCCTCACCTTTTTCCTCTGTAAAATTATGTTGACAACTTAATCCAATTTATAGGATATGTGCAGTTGTTAAAATAGTGCCTGCACATAAGCATTCAATAATTGTCACCAATTCTGTGATTTCTTGTAGTGACTTACGTTTCCTAGAATGAAGAATGTTGGAAGGAGTGAGGTATTTGAAGTTTAAAATTGTATTCTGTACTTTTCATTGCTAAGAGTGATTGAACTTAATAATCACTGCTAAAATCCTAGTGAACCTCATTCTGTCTCTGATACTGGGGATTGAACTCGAGCATTTACTCTGAGCTACACCCCCAGCCCTATTTTTTATTCTTTATTTTGAAACGGTCTCACTAAGTTGCGGAGGTCCTCACTAGGTAGCTGAGGCTGGCTGCGAACCCGAATCCTCTGGTCTCAGCCTCCCAAATGCTGGGATTACAAGCATGCGCCACCATGCCCGGATATTCTGTCTCTTCAGGGTACATTAATTTTGCTCTGCTATTAGAGAGTTATGTATAGTTTCTGGTAGTAACATCAATTGTAGGGCTTTTATTTTGATTTTGGTTTGGGGTCTTACTACTTTAATACTGGTGGGAAGATAATACAAAATATGAGTTAAACAAGCTAATTTATAACCTTTAGAGAACATTATGTTCCTCCTCTTTATGAAACACGATTTAATTGAGAAGCAGAAAATTTCAGCAATTAAGGAACGTCGGTTTACTGCTTCAAGCATTGAAGTAGTGGGCTGGGCTGTAGCTCACTTTGCATAGCATGAATGAGGCCCTGGATTCCATCTCCAGTACTGAAAAAGGGAAAAGAAAAGAAAAAAAGCCAGGTGTGGTGGCATAGGCTTGTAAACCTAGTACTTGGGAGGCTGAGACTGGATAACCCCAGGTTGGGGGCCAGCCATAGCAGTTTAGCGAGACCTTGTTTGAAAATAAGCAATGAGTAGAATCAGAAGTGTAGCTCAGAGGTAGAGTGAGCCTGGGTTCAATCCCCAGTATCACACCTACACACAAAGAAGGTGCTAGTGAAAGCTGTTTTTAATACTTTTTGAAATATATTTGTTCAGCAAAGATAATCAATTTTACAATGTGTTTCAGATGAAAAAAAAGATATTGACCATGAGACGGTGGTTGAAGAACAGATCATCGGAGAGAACTCACCTCCTGATTATTCAGAGTACATGACAGGAAAGAAACTCCCTCCTGGGGGAATACCTGGCATTGACCTATCAGATCCCAAACAACTAGCAGAATTTGCTAGGTAAGTTATAGAATTTTCTTTCCATTATAGGAAGTGCTTAAGTCTTGCCAGCTGTGGGTTTTTTGTGCCCAAGTCACAGTGGTGGTTTGTATTTTTTCTCTAGGGAAACTTCTGAAAACAAAGTAATTTTTTTTTTAGTAGTAATTGCGCTATTAATGTGAGTGCCAGCATTTTACATTCTTGTAGACAATAAGATGAGGCAAATACTCTTTTAGTTCCATTACTGACATTGCTTGGAAGTAAATACAATGGTACACAAATTGTTTTGAGATGGGTATCCTTATACAGTCTCCTGACCTCTTTGTACACATTTTAAGTTTGGGTGTGTTGATCTGGACCCGGCTAGAGAAGACCTGGGTCTGTCCTAGATTTGCCCAGCTGACCCTAGGAAGGGCTTTCACCACTTCCTGTTTCAGTGCATCATCAGTTAAGCTCCCAGTGTTTTGTTTGATTGAAGCTGGCATAACAGGAAGAGATCGGATATTTATGGCCAGGACCCCTGTGACTGTCCAAGGTAAGCAGTCAAGAAGATCTGAACCCACTGGACGTGTATATGTTTTGCCTAAAATCGGCTGTTTCTATAGAAGCCTCTGCTACTTTTTGTATTTTACTTTCTAGTACCGTGGACATGGAAAACCCCCCACAAAGACGTAAAAATTCTAATAAACCAGGCACATGCCTATAGTGCCAGCTACTTGGGATACTTAGGCAGGAGGATTCCAAGTTCAAGACCAGCCTGGACAACTTAGCGAGACCCTGTCTCAAAATTATAAAAGAGAAAAAAATGCTGGGCTATATCTCGGTGATAGAGTGCCCCTTGGTTCATTTCCCACTGTGGGGTGTGGGGTGTGGTGTGATTATATGAGATAAACTCTAGAGCAGAAAGCTCAATCCCTTTCCCTACTTGAGGTTGAATGCAGCCCGGAACAACCCCGGAATTAGACTAGGTAAGGGCAGGATCAGGAAAGAAGAAACCTGTGGTCCTGCACTCTCTGTGAACAGAGTGGGTTCTTTCTCTAGAGTGCAGAGCACTTGGGCAAGAGCTTGTGGCCCTCGAGCAGGCAGTTCCCCTTCCTGCCCTGCCCTGCCCTCCCTCCCCTGGTCCTGCTGAGAACCAGCTGGGCAACTCTGGCCACTTGGATCCTCAGTTTTCCCACTTGTCAAATCTTAGTGTATTTTGATAAAGGGGTTTTTTACCTCTTTCTCTTCTAGAGTGAAACTGTAGCTATAGGGAATATACATGTTAATTTATTTCTAATTTATCATGATTTAACAAAGTTAAGGCTTTGTGGTTTTGTTAATTACATTGTATTCTAGCTTTTATTGCTATTAATATTCCAAATACATTTATGTGAATCAAATATTAACTGCCCTTCCCCCCAAAGAAAACCTACAAATAATAATTGAATCTGTAGGGCATACAATTTTTTTTTTTTTTTTTTTGGTACTGGTGATTGAACTCAGGGGCATTCTACCTCCGAGCTACACCCCCAGCCCTATTTTTTATTCTTTATTTTGAAACCGAGTCTCACTAAGTTGCAGAGTGCCTCACTAGGTAGCTGAGGCTGGCCTCGAACCTGGATCCTCCGGTCTCCGCCTCCCAAATGCTGGGATTACAAGCGTGCGCCACCATGCCCGGCTTGTAGGGCATACAATTAACAGAAAGGTTATAATCTTTGCACAGATTGAGCCAAGTACTGTGCCAGTGTTCAATATTGTCAGTGTTGTTAGCTTTTATGTGTTCAGAATTTAGTGAGGATACTTGAATAGAGAAATTAAGAAAGTTTTGTGGAGGGGTAACATGATTTGGACCTCAAAGAACAATTTTGATAGGTAGAGATGGCGGTTTTCCATGGCGGAGCCTGCATGCTATAACTGGGTGACACAGAAAAGTAAACATTCAGTATGTGGTCTTGCCTGGGAATTAGGGTACTTTAAGGGAAATGATTAAAATTTAGGCAAATTGGGTGTGGTGGCCCACATCTGTAATCCCAGTACTCAGAGGCCGAAGCAGAGGATCACAGGTTTGAGACCAGCTTCACAAACACAGCGAGACTCTGAGCAATCTAGTGAGACTCTGTTTCCAAACAATAAACTAAGGAAAAAAAAAAAAAAACAGGTTTGGGAATATACCTCAGAGGTAGAATGCCCTGAGTTCAGTTCCCAGTACTGTACACACACAGAATTTAGATAGTTGGAATCATAGCATTAAGCTCTGAATACTAAGAGGTGTGGGCTTTTTTAGTGTGCAGTGGCCAGCTGAAGTCCCCCACCACCCCACCCCCTGCCAGTGGTACTGGGGAATAAACCCAGGGGCAGTCTACCTCTAGCTCTATTCATTTTGAAACAGGGTCTCACTGAGTCATGGAGGGTGGCCACCAACCTGCCATCCTCCTGTCTCAGCCTCCCAAATACTGGGATTACCGGCTTTTGCCACCAACCTGGCTTACTGAAGGTTTTTGTTTGTTTGTTTGTTTTTGTTTTTTTTTCAGTACTGGGGATTAAACTCAGGGGCATTCTACCTCCAAGCTACACCCCCAGCCCTATTTTTTCTTCTTTATTTTGAAATAGGGTCTCACTAAGTTGCGGAGGGCCTCACTAGGTAGCTGAGGCTGGCCTTGAACCTAGATCCTCCGGTCTCAGCCTCCCAAGTGCTGGGATTACAAACGTGCACCACCACGCCTGGCTTACTGAAGGTTTTTGAATAGTAAAGAAAGAGCTGGGGAGCTGGGCATGGTGGCACACTCTTGTAATCCTAGTATTTGGGAGGCTGAGACAGGAGGATTACAGGTTCATGGCCAGCCCCAGCAACTTAGCAAGGCCCTCCACCACTTAGTGAGACCTTATTTCAAATAAATAAATTAAGGGGGAGGGTGTAGCTTAGAGATTGAACTCCCCTGAGTTCCATCCCCAGTACCACCAGAAAATAAAAAGGGGGAGGGGGCTATCCAGGCGTGGTGACGCACTTGGAGGCTGAGACAGGTAGCCCTAAATGACATGATTCTAGTTGAGAATTTGAAGACAATCCCTAGTACCCCCCCCCAAAAGAAGACAGTAAAACAATGGTTTAGTTGTTGTTGGGTATGTGGTACTGGGGATTGAACCCAGTAGTGGTCTACCTCTGAGCTACACCCCCAGCCCTTTTTTAAAAAAAATTAAAAACAACAACAGGATCTCACCAAGTTGTGAAGGGCCTAAGTTCCTGAGGCTGGCTTTAAACCTGAGATCTGCCTGTTTCGGCCTCCCAAATACTGAGATTAGAGGTGTGTGCCAATATGTTCGACTAAAAGCAATGTTTTGTTGTTGGTTTTTGTGTGTGGATGGGGGGTACTGGGGATTGAACTCCAGGGGTACTCTCCCATGAAGCTACACTCTCCAGCCATTTACATGGCTTTTTTTTTTTTTTTTTTTTCCTGTGGTACTGGGGATTGAACTCAGGGGCATTCTACCTTCGAGCTATATACCCCAGCCCTATTTTTTATTTTTTATTTTTTATTTTGAAACAGTCTCACTAAGTCGCGGAGTGCCTCACTAGGTAGCTGAGGCTGGCCGCAAACCCGATCCTCCGGTCTCAGCCTCCCGAATGCTAGGATTACAAGCGTGCGCCACCACACCCAGCTTCATTTATATGTATTTTGAAACAGTCTCACTAAGTTAACAGGTACTAGCATCATACTGGGATTACAGGCGTGTCGCAGTGCCCACCTAATACAATGGTATTTTAAGAGAAACAATTACTATAAGCTCAGAAATTATGTTTTCTTTTTGCAATGCTGGGGATCAAATCCAGGTCCTTGCACATGGTAAGCAAGTGTCCTACCACTGAGCTGCATCCCTAGCCCATAAACAGTTTTGTTATTTTGTGTTACTAGGAATTGAACCTAGTGGCATTTTATTTACCTCTGAGTTACACTCCTAGACCTATTTTATTTTTTAGTTTTGAAACAGTCTTACTAAGTTGCTGAGGCTACCTTTGCACCTGCTTCTCAGCCTCCCAAGTACTGGGATTACAGCCACGTGCCATCAGTCCTGTCCTGGGTTTTGTTGTTGTTGTTGTTGAGGTAAATCTTGCTATGTTGCCCAGGCTGGTCTGAATTTTGGAATCCTCCTGCCTCAGCCTCTTAAGCAGCTGGGATTACAGGTGTTTAGCTGTGGTGCCCAGCTAAACATAAAATTCTCTATCCATCCATCAAAGCTACTAATCAAATACAAGGGCAAAACAATAAAGATAATTTTGGAAACCTAAGGATTCGTTCTATTTATTTATTTGTTTGTTTTGTGGTACTGTGGATGGAACCCAGGGACAGTCTACCTCCAAGATACACCCATAGCCCTAGTTTATTCTTTTGTTTTGAATCAGGGTTTCACTAAGTTGCTGAGGCTTGTCCTCAAACCTGCTATCCTCCTATCTCAGCCTCCCAAGCACTAGGATTACAGGTATGCTCCAAGAGGTTTGACTAGGGTTCATTTTATGTTTCGAACACTTCCTCAGGAGGTTATTTGAGGGCACAGCACAGCAAAATGAGTGTGAGCAACAGAAGGAATCCAAGAGGACAGTAGTGCAGTTGACCAGAAAACATCCGATTAGAGAAGGAAGTTGTCCAACCAGAAGAATATTCTCAGGGGTGGGGGTCACTGGGGACTTAGCCCAGCGGTAGAGCACTTTGCTAGCATGCATGAAAAAGAATTTCCTTAGGAAAATCACCTGCATACAACAGTGGATAAACTGAGTAAGAAGCTTGTTGGTATGGGAAGGAACCACGTGCAGTGGTACGGTACTTAAAAGACTAAGATAGGATCACAAGTTCGAGACCAGCCTGAGCATGTTAGCAAGACCCTTTTTCAAAGTAAATAGCACTGGGGATGAGAAGGAGGGAATGAAAAAAGTCAACAGAAACTCTCTGAAAAGGGTTGAGGGGAATAAGGCTATGAAAACCAGAGCATGATTTGGATAATATTTAAAGAAAACTCATGGAGCCAGGCACGGTAGTGCAGCTTGGAAGGCTGAGGCAAGAGGATCTCAGGTTTGAAGATAGTCTCAGCAAGTAGGATGACTTAGCAACCTAGGGAGATCCTGTTTCAAAAACAAAGAATTGAAAAAAAAAAAAAAAACGTTCGGGTGGTAGGTCAGGTAGAATGCCCCTAGATTCAGTTCCCCAGTACCACAAAACAAGCTGGATGTGGTAGCAAATGCCGGTAATACCAGTACTTGGGAGACTAAGACTGGAGGATCGCAGGGTCAAGACCAGCTGCAGTAACTTAGCGAGTCCCTGTTTCAAAATTAATTAGGGCTTGGGATATTGGTTGGAGGTAAAATACCCCTGGGTTCACTCCCCAGCACCACAAAACTGAATGAATGAATGAATGAATGAATGAATGAATGAATGAATGAACGAACGAAGGAACAAATAAGTAGATAGAACTCATAGACCTGACTAGGAAAATTTTCTCATTGTACTTGTAGCTACTGTGTTGGACTTCTAGAACCAGAAGTGTGACCTAGCACACCATAAGCACCACTGGTATAATTGTAATGTGAGTGTAAATAATACTTCTTTTCTTTTCAGCCTACTAGAGATTTCATGTTGTGTCTAGAATAGGATGATATCTTGCTCTTCCTGGCTGTGTAGAAAGTTCAGGTGTGTAGGGTTGGGCACCGAGGTGGGTTGAGGGTTGAACTCATGCCCTTCTACATCCCCATGGCGTTCTCTGGAAGATGATGTCAGTCAGTACGTCTTCTTTTTTTTTTTGCGGTACTGGGGATTGAACTCAGGGGCATTCTACCTCTGAGCTATACCCCCAGCCCTATTTTTTATTCTTTATTTTGAAACCGAGTCTCACTAAGTTGCAGAGTGCCTCACTACGTAGCTGAGGCTGGCCTTGAACCCGGATCTTCCGGTCTCAGCCTCCCGAATGCTGGGATTACAAGCGTGCGCCACCACGCCCGGCTCCAGTACGTCTTCTTAATTGGGCAGTGGCAGTGGGGAGAAGTGCTAGAGACTCGGTGCCCTTTCTTGCTAGGCCTTCACATCTTGCAAATGGATGCAGCAGTTGACTAGGGTCCTCTGGAGGCCCCAGAATTGGCCTCTGAAAGCCAGGTTGGAGAGCACCGAGTTGCCAGTGCTTGGGGCCCCAACACCTCTTCTCCACTGATAAGATGCACGGGATTTGTTCTGCTGTCCTCCTCTCCTTGTCCCCTTTGCTGTGTGACTTAGAGCCACATTCAAACCCCGAGCTCTTAGCTTACGGTAGAGGGTGGCTGTTTTTCCCTTTACTCCTGTCTTGGGATGCCCAGGGGTGGGAGTGAGGTTGCTGGGCTAGACTTGAAACTGAGCAGAGAATCTTTCAGGCTTCTGCCACAGTCCAGCTAGATTGCTTAGCTTACCAGTTACATATGTGAGTGGGCGGGTATAAGAAATGATTCTCGGCGGGCGTGGTGACGCACGCTTGTATCCCAGCATTTGGGAGGCTGAGACCGGAGGATCCAGGTTCACGGCCAGCCTCAACTACCTAGTGAGGCATTCCGCAACTTAGTGAGACCCTGTTTCAAAATAAAGAATAAAAAATAGGGCTGGGAGTGTAACTCGAAGGTAGAATGCCCCTGAGTTCAATCTCCAGTACTGCAACAACAACAACAAAATTATCCTCAAGCTGGGCATGGTGGCGCACACCTGTAATCTAGTACTTGGGAGGCTGAGACAGGAGGATCGTGGGTTCACAACCAGCCTCAGCTACTTAGTGAGGCCTTTTTCAACTTAATGAGACTGTTTCAAAATAAAAATAAAATAGTGCCAGGTGTGGTGGCACAGGCTTGTAATCCCAGTACTTGGGAGGCTGAGACAGGAGGATCTGGGTTCATGGCCAGCCTCAGCTACTTAGTGAGGCCCTCCACAACTTAATGAGACCCTGTTTCAAATAAAGACTACAAAATAGGGCTGGGAGTGTAGTTCAGAGGTAGAATGCCCCTGGGTTCCATCCCTAGTACCACCAAAAAAAAAAAATTGAAAAAGTAGTCAGTGGCCTAGCAAGTTGTTTTCTGATTCAGTTGATAACCTTTGCATGCATTTCATTAACTGAAGTTCACACTTTGAAAGTTTATGGTTTAGCCAGACACAGTGGTACTTGGGAGGCTGCAGCAGAAGGATGGCAAATTTGAGGCCAGCTTGGGAAATTTACTGAGATCTTATCACAATAAAAAGATCTGGGGGTGTAGCTCAGAGGAAGAGTGCCACTGGCTTTAGTTCCCAGTACCACACAACAAACAAGCAAGCAGAAAAAGCCTGTGGTCTAGAAAGATGAGCATAAGGAGCAGTTAGACCAATCCCAAACTGTTTCACTCACCGGCTACTCCAGACTTTGACAGGACTAATGGCAAAGATAAAATGTGACAGTAGAGATGAAAGTAGCTTGAAATGAATGCTAAGGCATAACTGCACAGAGAAAGAATTGTGCTAACAGACCATGGCTGCCAGCACAGGTCTGAAGTGATGGCGCTAGTCTGTACATTAACTAAGCTTGTTTGCAGGGATGAGGCTTATTTTCGTAGCTAATCTGCCTTTGAGACATGTGCAGATCCAAGTCAGTTGAAATGCGTGGTTTGCACACTGTGCTGCTGAAGTGCCAGGAAGTTTGTGCAAGCCCGAGTTCTGGAGTCCAGTTTTCCAGTGTTCTTCCCATATGGCAGAAGGAGACATAATAGATCCAGCAGTTGTGTCATATTCCAGAAAACCTCTACGAGTGGTGCCTTTCTGCTTCTCTTACTCTATCTTCAGTCCTTTAATTGAAAGGGTGGTTTGGAACACCAGAACCTTCTGGGTTAAGGATGAGTGGCATGATATTTTTTGAGAACAAATTCAATTTTTAGCTGGGCATGGGGTCACACACCTGTAATCTCAACTACTCTGGAGGCTGAGGCAGGAAGACAAGTCCAAGGCCAGCCTGGGCAATTTGATGACCTGTCTCAAAAGGGGGAGCCGGGTGTGGTGGCGCACGCTTGTAATCCCAGCATTCGGGAGGCTGAGACCAGAGGATCCGGGTTCCTGGCCAGCCTCAGCTATCTAATGAGGGCACTCCGCAACTTAGACCCTGTTTCAAAATAAAGAATAAAAAATAGGGCTGGGGGTATAGCTCGGAGGTAGAATTCCCCTGAGTTCAATCTCCAGTACCACAAAAAAAATAAAATAAAAATAAAAGGGGGCTGGGGGTGTAGCTCTGTGGTAGAGCTCTTGCCTAGCATGTGGGAGGCACTGAGTTCAATTCAATCTTCATTAAGTTGGGGGTGGGAGAGAAACTTGTAACTAGGCCCATTTAATACATAGCCAATGGTAATAACTGTCATTTCCCAAGTGCTTAACGTGTCATTTTTTAATCCTCACAGCTCTAAAGCAGGGAGCCTTGTACCTGTTTACAGAATAAGAAACCGAGGTGGAGAAGTTCTGTAGTTTGCTCAAGGTCATGCAGCTAGTAGAAGTCAGCTCCAAGTCACACATCCCATCCCGTCTTGTCCCAAACACCTGTGCTGTTGTCCTCATTGTTTTTGGGATCTTACAGTATGAAACTCAAGTCAGCGAATGAAATTCAAGTCTAGTTACTTCGGAATGAGGGGCGGGGTTGGTTCTAAGCAATAGTGTATGATTTTAGTCTCATAAAGCATTTTGAGTCCAAGTGTACTTTTTTTGTAAAATGACCACTCTGTATTGAGGATATTGTGCTGTGGTGCTTGAGAGTGGCCACAGCTACATATTCCATGGATTCTGAATCCAAGGACATTCATCGAAATGCATTTTAAATTCTCACTGTAAGCTAGGCTTGGTGACACACCTGTAACCCCAGTACTTGAGGCTTAGACCAGAGCATCACAGGTTTGAGGCCAACCTCAGCAACTTAGGCTCTCCGCAACTTAGTTAAGACTCTATTTCAAAATAAATCAGGGCTGGGGATATAGTTCAGAGGTAGAACACCCCTGGGGGCTCAATCCCCAGAACCACAAAAAAAATTTTTTTTTTTCATTGTAACCACACATTTTTAAAAACAGCATTTTAAGAAGAAATACAGTACTTGGGAAAGTATTCTCTTTACTTTTGTGCATACCTGAACTTTTCCATATAAAAATATCTAAGTTTCTAGGAATAAATCTACGAAATAAGGAGGAGGACCTTTTTCGAGTCAGGTTTAAGATATAATTTGCACACACTAAAATTCACCTTCTTTTGCATGTGTTCCACACAAACACTACACTTTTTTTTTTTTTTTTTTTTTTTTTTTTTTTTTTTTTTTTTT
>PVLC010005219.1:0-77572 GCA_004027655.1 Graphiurus murinus
CCCTTCCCTTCCCTTCCCTTCTTTTCCTGGAATGGAACCCAGGGGTATTCAACCTTTGGGCTACACTCCCAGCCCTATATTATTTTTTTTTAATTTTGAAACAGAGTCTCACTATGTTGCTGAGGCTGGCCTTGAACCTGTGATCCTCCTGTCTCAGCCTCCCAAGTACTAGGATTACAGGCATGTGCCACCACGCCCAGTAGTCTCTTGCTTTTCTAAAAGTATCAACAAGTTGAGGCTTTCTTCTGGGGGAATGGAATTGGGAGGGGGGCTTTATGCTTTAGAAGCAAGGGATACCATAAATTCCAATCTATTCCATCCTAAATGTAAATTGGGATTGGTTAGCACCATCTCTTACTCCCATAGCACCCTGTACACATATTTATCATAATAATCTTTGTGTTATAAAGTAAGCTGCACATGACCTAGGATTTGCATCTGCTTGGATCTGCTGTCTCCCACCACTCAAAATAATATCTGCTGCATCACAGGTGTTGGATGGGCCCTTTGCTGTTCACATCCTTTGTACACTGTAAGCTCTTTGGTGGCATGGACCATAATATAGTAATCTTTATGGTCCACAACTAGTATTAAAATATGATTGCTGCTGAAAAATATTTGTGAAATATTATATAAAAGAGAAAAATAAGAGAATAAATGAAAGAATCAATCAATGAATGAATAAAATAAGGATAGGCTTTAACTCTAGACATAGATATTATTATTGATCAGTAAACTTGTCTGGGTTCCAACTAGAAATCTGAACTAGTGGCTACTTTGACTTGGCTTTTAGGGCCTGACTCTTGCTTTTCCCTCAGCTACTTTGGCCTGCTATCCTTTCCATTGCAAAGAAAACTCTGATTCTTTCAATTACAAAAAGGACTGCATAACTTGACACAGGTACTCTAAAAAGAACTGCTTGCAAGCAGCCATCACTTCAGTACTAGTTTATTTCTAAGATTTCCAGTTTGTTCTATATTTGCATGCCAAAGGCTCATGCTCCACCCAGGTCAAATGTAATCATTTTTGTTTTCACATTCTTCAGACTTCCTCTGAAAATTTACTGTGCATGTATGTAATGTGGGCATATCTATGTGCAGATTAGCATTTTATTTAAACAATTACTGCCAGTGTGTTCCTGGATGAGAATAAGAAAGAGTTAGGAAAGACGTGAATTGCTCTTTCCAGAAAGTAGGAATTCCTTGCACCAAAAATTTATAATTTATATCAGCTTGAAATAATAATTCTTCTTCTTCTTTTCTTCATCTCCTTTTTTGTGGTACTGGGGATTAAACCCAGAGGCATTCTACCTTCTAGCTATACCCCCAGTCTGATTTTATTTTGTATTTGGAAACAGGGTCTCACTAGGTTGTTGAGAGTCTCACTACTTGCTGGGGCTGTCCTCGAACCTGTAATCTTATCTCAGCCTCCCAAGTACTGGGATTACAAGCATGCACCACCTGGCAATTCTTCTTTCTTATGTGTTCTATAACTTATTCCCAAGAAGTTGCTTCTCGAGAAATTTCCAAGAACTTCTCCACTGATCCAGGACTGTTACAAGAGTGCTTCTCTACAGTGTAGATGGGCCCTATTCTTTCTCATATTTATCTAATTGCATTACTTAGAAGTAATTGCTTATTTAACATTTTACTCCCAGAGACATGAACAGCTGCCACTATGATCTAATTAGCATAGGCTAACTAAATTAAACTAATCATAACCAAAAGGAAAGAACTGGTATTTTAGGTGTCATAGAAAATGGAAGAAATCTATTAGGATTTTTGAAATATTTAAAATAGTTTATGAGTTTCTATTCCCACTTTTATGAACTTCTATAGACTCGGGAGCTAGCTATTTGCAGGGTTCCTATATGTTTTAAGATCTGGCCAGAGGTAAAGATGAGATTGGAAGGATATTTAGTGAGTGACTGCCAGGGTCATAGTCTTTTAGTAAATATACATCTCATTTTTATATCTTCGAGGGTTTTGTCCTTTCTGGGTTCATGCTCTGTGATTTGTTTGCTACTTGGAGTAACACATGTGAGAGCACAAAGATATATTTGTTATAAACTGACATTGTTATGTCAAATTATATACCGACCATGCTTGCAACAGGAAGCAAAATAAAGTGATACTTAGGTTAGTAGCTGTAAGTATTTGTCTACCCGGTCTGATTCAATTTTTTCTCTTCCGATTTATTGTGATATCCTATACTAGCCCATGCTGCCTATGCTCTTATGACACATCCTGTGCAACATAGAATTGTATATCCTATTTAGGTCTGTAGAAAGAACATTCAGTTAGCTTAAATGACTGAAGATAATGCTATTTATTTTGTTATTTGTTAGATGCTAAACTAGTTTAGGAAAAGTGTCGTTCAGTTTCACTTGGTATTTCTTAGATTTCCATGTCTGTGGTGAACATAAATTAAAATATCTTGATGCTTACTATTGCAGGATACTGTCTTAGGGGCATTAAGCCAGTCATGCTCTAGAACAGCTCATTTTTCTTTTTGGAAAGTCTTGGGAAGTCTCTGAGAATAGTTGCCTTGTTGCAGATTTAAGCAACACAGGCTTGGTAATTGATGATGCCACACCACCTTGAATGGTATCTACAGACCTCACTTTAACCAGTGGTTCCAGTTTCATTCCCAACCTCTTTCTCTTTCCTATGTATCGAGCCCCTTGTTTTCTGTTTTTCTAAGTACCTGTTCAATAGGTTTTTAAAAAGCCTAATTCTATATTTGTTTACCTGCCTCTGGGTAAAATTAAAATTCATATAGATGCAATTGGAGATGTAAAGGACTTAGGTCAAAGGAAAAAATATCAGAATAATCAACCCATAACAAATGGAGGTATCTGTGTATCTTACATACTGATCTTTTGGGGTACATCTATTTAAGTTAAACTCACTGGGAGAGAGAAGATAGGGATGGGGTGAGACAAGGGGCAGGATGGGGTGGAATTCAAAAGGGGTGTCCTACTGGTCTGCAGATAGAAGTGTGATTTTTCTACTTAAGAAACCTATGTGTAAGTGCATATCCTGCATGACTGACACTTTTTCAAATGAAAACTGACCTTCAGTTTTTAGGTGACAATTGGAAGAATTAACCAACTCAAGGGCTGCAAATTCTGACTAAACTCAGAAAGGCATGAAGTCAAAAAAGATGGATAGAAAGGTCCTCGGGGCAAAAGTATTAGCATGACAGTGGCCTGGATTTCATCTTGGTTTTAGAATAATCATCACCATATGAAATCTTACAGGTAATTATCATCACAGGTCCAAAATAATAATAATGATGCTCATAATTATAATTCGGAGTTTGGATAATGCTCAAAACTTTTCAAAGTGCTTTCACAACTATCATTCACTTTAATCTTTTCAGTCGCTCCAGGGCAGTAAAGTTAAGCTGGCGATCCCATTTTATGGACAGGGAACTAGGGCTCGGAGCAGTTCTTGCTAGCTCCAAGTCATGAATGCCAGGGACCTAGAGTTCAGTGAGATCCAGCATGTTCTCTGGTTTCTTTTAGAAAAATGCCATTCCTGTGCAGAGTCTCTGCCCTTTCATTTCCCTTTTATTCATAAATGTTGGGAGGACTTTTTGGAGAGTAACCCTCCAGGAGCCCAACTCTGGATCAGCCTCTGTTGTTTCATAGGCCAGTGGGTGGGTGACTGCTAGAGAATTTGTTCTTTACCACCCCTTCATTGGACCCCAAGTATAGCTTTAATGTCTCACTAGGAAGAGCCTGCCTCCCAGCAGCAGGGATGGGAATGGAGTTGCTGAAAAGAAAGCCTGTTGCCCACTAGCCACGTGGAAAAAGCCCAGGCATCGGTCCTCAAGCAGTTGCTGGCCTTTTCCAATGAGCTTTCTGTGGCAAATAACTCCAAATGCTTTACAAAGGAAATAGCTTGCAGATGTGGGTATGATAACCTGCAAAGCACGGCTTAAATATAGTAATTGTCTTGAGCCTGCTCTTAACTGTGGCGACAGAGTTTCTACTATGTCATTAGGGAAGGAATTACCAACTCTTGGAACACAGGGAACCAAGCTCCTGGCATCAGCTGTCTCTTCCGTGTGTTTTAACGAAGTTAATTGGCTTCTAACAAAAAAGATTAGGGCACCGAGGTTAAAGCATGTGGGAATAAGAGAGAACAGAGATAAATGAAAGAGAAGAGTGTTCAAAAGGTCTTTTAAAACGTTTTTTTTGTGGCTATTACTATAACAGCTTAGAAATAATCACCTTATCTCTTTGTGCTCGACTCATTGTCTCTTTTATTCTGATTTTCTGTTGTCTTCCTCTGTAAGATGAGCGCAGTTTAAAAGCGAATGGTTTTGCTTTGCAGAATTTCTTCACCAGCCCACCTCTCCTGGCCCTACTTAGCAGAGTTAAGTAGGAGAAGATCCACAGAACAGTAGGATGAATGAAGTTTAGGGATTGTCTTGTCCTATCTTCCACTTAACGAAAAGGTGCAAATGCTATAGAAAAGAGAATCATGATTAATTAATAATGTCTGCTATGGGCAGAGTGAGGAGAGAGTAGCAGTGCAGGTGGAACACATTTTTCTACTTTGTCCTTAAATGTATTATAGTCACTGATTACCTTTGGATGTATTATAGTCACCGATTACCTTTGGATGTATTATAGTCACTGATTACCTTTGGTCCTTTCAATTATGTCGCATATATCACAGGTTTAGCTACTTCAATATCCTAATTTATTTTCTCTGGACAATATTCCTCTTGAAAAAATAATTCACAAAGGTGAACATAAACAATAATGTGGTCTGTCTAGACCAGAAAACAGTGGCAGCATGATATCCATTAAAACATATCATTAAACATAGTCAACAATTGCATGAGTTTCTTGGCAGCTATTCTACTCTCGTGATTCATATTCCATATGCATCCTAGGTTATTTTCATATAGTGGTTAGCAATGTAGTTTAATTTGAGGGGCACCACAAGGCCCAGCCACCCCCAAAATATCTTGCCACTAGACTGTCTGGTGCTACTATCTCAATCTATGTGGTCTATCCTTCCATTAGAGTAACTCCTTTGGGTTAGACAACTGTAGCTGGGGAATGAGCTGAGTCTAGGCTGCTCCCATTAGGATGCTAGAAATCATTACCACATTGGTGAAGAATGGCTTTTACACCGCTTCAACAAACAATGATTGATCGCTTACCATGCGCTAGGTATGTTTTAGGCACTGGGGATAAGACAATGGACAAAAGAGATGAGACTTCCTGTCCTAATGGAGCCCACACTATAATGTGGAAAGACAGATAATATAATAAACAACAATAAAATAGATGGCAATAAGTGCTTTGGAGAAAAATTAGAGCAGAGGGGGAGAATGGGAAATGATTGAAGAGATACTCATGGTTTGAAATAATGGTTAGAGAGGGTCTTATTTAGAAGACAAAACTTGAATAAAGCACTGAAGGAAACATAGGAAGAAGCCACCTGGAGTTCTAATGGAAGAATGCCAAGGCAGCAGATGGCAAGTGCTAAGTGTGGACCTACATGCTGGGCATCATCACAGAATAGCGAGACCAGAGGATGGTCAGAGCAGTGAATGATGGGAAATATAATGAGAGATAAGTAGTATAATGAGGACCAGATTGTACAGGTGGATGTGCTATTGGAACTTGAAGGATACAGGTGACGCTGATAAGAACAACTTCAGTAAAATGGGTGGGAAAAAGCCTTGAATAGAATAGATTCAAGGGAGAATGGGAGGAGACCAGCTTGACATGGCAAGTAGAGGCACAACTTTTAATGGGTCTCACTGTAAAGAAAGTGTGATAGCTTTTTGTCACTGTGATAAAATAGCTAAGAAAAACAACTTAAAGGAGGAAAGATCTAGCTGGGCTTGGTGGCACACGCTTGTAATCCCAGTACTTGAGAATCTAAGATGGGAGGATCTGGGTTCATAGCCAGACTCAGCTACTTAGTGAGACCCTCCACAACTTAGTGAGACTTTGTTTCAAAGTAAAGAATAAAAAATAGGACTGGGGGTGTAGCTCGTAGGTAGAATTCCCCTAGGTTCAATCCCTGGTACTGCAAAAAAAAAAAAAGGAGGAAAGATCTCAGTCCAATGTCAGTTGGAGCCATAGCTTTGGGCCTATATTGAAATGGTACATCATGGTGGAAGGGCGAAACTGGGAAAGAGAGAGAGAGAGAGAGAGGGAGAAAGAGAGGGAGCGAGCAGGCCTGGGACATGCTCCAATTTCATACTTCCAGGGCATGCCCCAATTTCATACTTCCTCCAGCTATACCCCCCACCTCTTACAGTTTTCAGCATCTCCCAATAGTGCACACAATTATGAACTATCAATGGACCAATTCACTGAGAAGATCAGGGCCCAATACTTCCCCCAAAGCCTCACCTCTGAATTCTACTGTAAATTAGGGGCCTTCAACACAAGAGCCTTTGAGGAACATCCCAGTTCTAAATCATAACAAAGAGCTTAGAAATAGGGAGCAGATGGAGCTACAGCAAAAGGGGAGGCAAAGTCAATAAATTCTTGTCGTTATTATTATCTATTTTTTCAGAGCTGGGGTACCGGGGATTGAAAACATGGCCTTATGAATGCTAGGCCAGGACTCTAACTCTGAGCAAGATTTCCAGTCCAAATTATTGTTTTTATTTTTTATTTTATTGGTGCATTATAGTCAGGCATCATGGGGAAGTTCAGAGTGATAGAGGCATGCATGCACACAGGGCTCAGTAAGCCCTCTTCCTCACCCTCCTTGTGCTTGACATTGTGATTGGCACTGATAAATTTGTGTATGTACAACATGCCCATGGAAATTATTATTTTTAAGATGAGAAAATACAGTTTTTTTTCCTGATTAAAATGACCCAGGAGTGAGGGGTTTTCATCAAGGTCTTGAATGGATAAGATGTGGGCCAAATATCTTTGATGAGAGAAAGAAGAATATAATTCTTAAAATACATGACAAGTGGGGAAACTGGCATGGGAAAGGGATATTTGGTAGCTGAATTAGCAGGATGACATGAGCCTACTGAAAGTGGACAGGAGAGTTTGGGGGGTTGTGGGGAAGTGGACCCTAAGGACAATTCTTTCCTGCTTCATATCAGTGCAGAAAACTGCACCCCAACATGTCTTATATCCAATTTGTATTTCTTCCTCTTATCAGCCAGTCAACCAATACATACTTGTTAAATATCTCCAAATCCATTCTAAGTTCCCCTGTTATCCAATTCACCTTTGTGTCTTACTTTGATTTTGAAGACACATGACTCAAGGTGGTTTTCTAGATATGCAGTTCTCTTTCTGTTAGTGTTGGCTTTTCCTCCAAACTCCTCATCTATTCTTATCACTTTTCTCTTGAGGTTAAATGTAAGTTGGACATAAATAGCACCTTATTATCTTTCCTCACCTAAGACCACCTACTTATCCAGAACTGGGATGTCTCTTAAACAGGTGGTTTGGTTCACTGGGTCTCATCTTACCCTCCCTGTGAGAGAAGAGAGCATATTTTATCCATATATCCATCCATCCACCTGTCCATCCATCCATCCATCCATCCATCCATCCATCCATCCATCATCCACCCACCCACTCTGTACCAGGCATTGTTTCAAGCACTTGGAAACCAAGACAGACACAGCACCTGCCCTTAGGAAATCTTACATTATAACAGAGAAGATGGATAATTAAAAGTCAAATAGAAGGAGATGTTGCTTAAAAAGAAAAAAGCGAAATAGAGCTGGGCATGGTGGTACATGACTGTTATCCTGGTACTTGAGAAGTTGAAACAGGAGGATCACAGGTTCAAGGCCAGCCTCAGCAGCTTAATGAGATCCCGTTTCAATATAAAAAATAAAAAAGGGCTGGGGATGTAGAGGTAGAATGTCCCTGTGTTCAATCCCTAGTATGACACCCTACAAAAAAAGTCAAATAGAAATTTAAATCACTATGATAAGTACAATAAAAATGCTCAGAATAACAGGGAAATAAATTGAGGGTGCTCTCAGAAAGTGTCTGTCTTTACAATCTTTTATTTTCCCACCAGAAATCACACTCCCATTCTGAAGTGGATGGTGGACAGGACTCTGGTGTCCATGGTATTATTTGGCCCCAGATGCTCCAGGGCCTTTCTGTGAGGTGAGAATGAAATCTGAACATAAAATTACATTTCTCAAGTCTAAGATAAGATTATGAGAATTTAGTACGTTTAGTAATCTAATAGAAACAGATGTTGTAAGTTGGGCATTTTCCCTCTGATGCCTGGGGTGATCTGGCAACCAGGGGATTTCTCCACATCTTTGCTGGCACAGGAACTCTGTCCTGGGCAGGAAGAATAAAAGAGCACTGGACTGAAAGTCTGAGCACCAGCATCAGGGTTCAACCCTGGGGGAAAAAGTGGACATGTGTTGAATGTTTCGAAGTAACTATTGATCATGAACACTGAGTGTCTGACCAGAGGGTTTTAATTACAAAAGGGACTGTGAGTTAGTAACCTGATGACTTGTCAATGTGGCCATTAACAAATTTGTCCCCTTGCCTCACCCAAAGTTATGTAAGAACAGAACCAAGGATAGCATTCATAATCCAATATCCATCCCAGTAAGTAAGATTGAGGAGCAAATAAAAGTTGTGGGACAGATATCAGAATGTCAATCAAAATAATTTTCAAGAGGTGTTGGAAAGCCGGGTGTGGTGGCGCACGCTTGTAATCCCAGCATTCGGGAGGCTGAGACCGGAGGATCCGTGTTCGAGGCTAGCCTCAGCTACCTAGTGAGACACTCCCCAACTTAGTGAGACCCGGTTTCAAAATAAAGAATAAAAAATAGGGCTGGGGGTATAGCTCGGAGGTAGAATGCCCCTGAGTTCAATCCCCAGTACCGCAAAAAAGAAAAAAAAAAAAAAAAAAAAAGAGATGTTGGAAATTCAAATACGGAACAACTCAAAGATTTCCTACAAATGGAACAAATCCATGTGAATGGCATGAGGAAGGGGAGAAGGTTTTGTTCTGATTTTGAGAAATAACTTTTTTTTTTTTTTTTTTGGTATTAGGTATTGAACCCAGGGCATATTACCTCTGAGACAGAGATATACCTACAGTTCTTTCTTATTTTGAAACAGGGTCTCACCAAGTTGCTGAGGGCTGGCCTGGAACCTGCGATTTTCCCGTCTCAGCCTTCCAGTACTGGGATTACAGCCATGCATTACCATGCCTGACTAGGAAGAGCCTCTTCTAATTGAAGTTACAAATGCCAGGGTCCCCACATATGTGGAAGTAGAACAACATATGTCCTTTTTAAGCATTTTCTACTTTTCATTGTATTTAATAAGTGCTCCGAGTGAGTGGAGTATAGCAAAGATTTCCAGAGGATCTGTGTGATTTAAAGAGTGAATTTAAGTTGAAGTTGGTCAATATTACTGGCTGGCATTTATCTCCCTTGAGTACCACCCAATGCAGCTAGGACTTCTCTAGCCCAGCTGGGTTAGGGAAGAGCGAAAGCAGTGCCTTTAAAAGGTTTACGGTTCATTTCAATCCACCCTAATCTAATCATGGTCTCACAGTGGGTAAAATTACCCCTTCCTGCGAAGTGAGGTTTAAACCTCTCAGCTGTATTTCTAGTTGGTTCCTTATTTCATGTAACTCGTGTTATGTTAGTCTTTATAATGGCCCTAAGCCTTAATCACTCCCATCTGTTCAATATTACATGGTAATTTGGTAGTGAAAGAGTACTAGGCTAGGAGCCAATTTGATTTTAGTCCCTAATTAGCTGTGTGACTCCAACAAGATGGTTCATCTCCTTCTTGGTTTACGATCTCCTCCTCTCCAACTTAGCTTCTTCCACTCCCTTTTGACAACCTCTCCAGTTGTCAGGGACAGGAGGCAGTTCTAGGAAAGTGATGTGAGACTCCATACTTAAGGAAGTGAAGGTAGAGATGAGGAGAGAGGAAGGAAGACGTGTTCGTCTCCACCCAGACAAGATATGCCATCTTCTTCCCACCTGGAATAATGGCGGCCATGTGGTTGCTCCCACCAGAGCCCTGAATTTCCATTCAGCCTCTGAATTGATCCCCTTTCCACTTTTGAATACTTTTCTGTCATCTTCTGTTCTGCCATCTGCTCTCCTCTCTCCTGATTTGATCCCAAAGCATAGGTATATGCTCTCATGTCTCCCAGGAAACTTCTCTTGTCCTACATACACCTCTAGTTACTGTTCAGTTTTACAGTTCCCCGTGGGCAGACTGACTTCCTGGAGTTGGCTACCTATGCCATCTTGACAAGTCCCATCACCTCTGGTGGCCTGCCTCTGCCCTGCTAGCCACCTCCTTTCTCAGTCGCCTCACTTCATAGCTTCCTATTATATAAGTAGTCCTGATTTATATGTACTTACATTCATTACTCGGTCTAAATGATCTTCACCTTTGCGTATAGCAGTACAGTTTGATTATATATTTTGTATATGCTTGCTCTATGTCCTAGAATTATTAATAACTTATTAAAAGTATCTGTTTAATTTCCTATGCCCCATTACTACTTTCCCCCTAGTGACCCAATGTTACTCTAAACCACCTGGTCACATTTCCCATGCATTAAGTGCTTCTGTTCACTATTCCATTCTGTTTCTTGAGACCTCCCTGTGGGAACCTCCATCCTGTGCTCTAATCTGAACCTGTTGCACTCTGGGCCAGCTTCTCAGCTGTCATCTGGGGACTTCCCTTGACTGTCACTTGATGACATATGTGCGATTCAAAAAGTCTTATCTGGCAGCCGTTTGTGGGACATACTGGAACCAGGAGAGATGAAAACAGGAGGACCAATTCAGAGGGCTTTGAATGAGCTCAGGCTTGAGATAATTAGAAGAACTTCAAATGTATACATATGGTTCAGTAATAGTATGTTCAGAGAAAAATTCCTCCTTCCTTCTCCTCCCCCTCCTCTTTCTTCTTCCTGTGTTAGTCAGGGTTCAATCACATGAACAGTCACTACAAATGTTAACAGATTCACTTCCTAACTATATTGTATACAGTTGTGGGAGGCAAGGGGAAGTTGGGGAGCAGGTCAGAGGATTTGCCAGTTAGTCAATCTGAGAAGCCAGGCATACCCAGCCACTTAAGTGAAATGGGGAAGGGGATGAGGAGAATCTGTGGGTTCTCAGACTCCTATCTGGTGATGGGGTAGAACATCTGCTGGTCTTCCAGCAGTCTGGAAGGAGAGGGAGCAGAAAGCCAGGATAAGCTGACTCCCACTGGCATCTCTAAGTCTGCCTGTCAGTTCTACTAGCCACATGGCTTCCAGAGAGCAGTGATTACTGCTTTTCTTCTGTCTCCAAAATTTCACAGGAATACCTCTTTGGCCAACTCTCACCAGGGACTATTTAGATGATAGAGACACAGTTCCAGCTTAACCAATTGATAATTGATTATTATGGGCTGGATTGTGCTCCTCCAATTTCTTTGTTGATACCCTGATCCCCAGTACCTCAGAAGGAGATAGGGTCTTCAAGGAGGTAATAAGATTAGATATGGTTATTAGGGTGGGCTGTCACCCATATGCCTGGTTTCCTTACAAGAAGAGCTGATTTGGACACAGTAAAGGAAAGATGTGAAGTCAAAGAGAGCAGATAGCCGACTACAAGCTAAGGAGAGAGACCTCAGAAATCAACATTGTTGACATCTTGATCTTTGATTTTCTGCCCCTAGAGCTGTGAAAAAGTAATTTTCTTTTGTTTAAACTACCTAGTCTGTGGTACTTTGTTATGATAGCCCTGGAAAACAAACACAATAATCAATTCAACACAAAATGTTTTTGTATTACTTTTTACATTGCAAAGCATTCCAACACATCAATAATAGCAAACACTGATAATCATAGCTAACATATAGTGATACTAGGTGCCAGGCAATGTTCTAAATCCTTTACATGTTAACTAATGCAATCATCCATGCAACAGCCATGTGAGATACTATTCCTTTCATCCCCATTTTACAGATCAAGAGAATAAAACACAGCTATTTCAACTAACTTGCTTGAATCACACAACCTGTAAGTACAGGACTGAAGCTGGGACCAACCCCTGGCAGTATAACTCTACGACTGCTTGTGGCTCTTGACTCTTTCTGGCTTTCCCGGCATCTGACCTTTCTTTCCACTTATATGGTGTCACTCTGCTCACATGCACGCCTCAGTTCAGTCTTCCCCTTTATGGGTCTAACTTCCTTCTCCTCTTGGTGGATTTCTGCTTTTTGTTCATGGGGGGAAATTGCCAGGGAACCTGTGTATATTCCCGTAGCACACACAGGGCCACATGTTTCCCTGACCACAGCAGGGCTGTGACGACAGTCCACATTCCCCAGAGACGAAAGCCTTGCTCTAGAGTGGTGGCTCATCATGTGGCCTGGGATTGCTCAGATGGAGAAAAGGAACCAACTGGTCAACACTTCTTTCTAGAGTAAAACTGGATTTCTAAGTTACTTCTTGTGGTGGCCAAAAGAGTTCTGCAGCTGGAAGTCATATACCCGGCAGATTTGTCTCCAAGCCTACAGTTCTAGAAGTCAAATAATTCTGAAATGACTTTTGCATGTACTAAACGGCACTAAAATCTGCTTAAGACAAAAAGGTATGTCCATTTGAATATGTTGGGGATCTCTCTTTGGTTCCAAAATGGCAGATTAAATTATACTTGGAGCAAAGAGGCAGCAGCTAGCTATGGGAAATGCCAAATGAGCCTATGAAAACAGGCCTAGCTTCCTGTTGCCAATGAGAGCCAGTTATAATTACTCACCCTGCTTCCAGAGACAGTGTGTTCTACTTTGGGCTTCTGAGTGAAGTTAATCCATTTGCGCCATTAAAAACCAACATTTCCTTTGCACTTTAAAAGAATCACCTGACACTTTTCCCATTCACATAACTACTTCAATAGGGAAAATGTTAGGCACCAAGACTATATAAGAGATTGAAATCATGTAAAAACAACAACTAACATTCAAGGAGCACTTGTTAGGTACCAGACACTGTTCTGAATACTTGATGTGTTCCTTTAATCTCACATTTATGAGATAGATGCTATTTTTATCTTCATTTTAATGGTGAGGGCACTGAGGTCCAGAGAGTTTAAAGGAAATTATAGGAATAGTGGGGCTGGATTTGAACCAAGGCCATTTACCTTTGGAACCATTATGGTTTGGAATTTTTATGTATTCCTTCTTCCCCTGATAAAAATGAGCAGTGTTTTTTTTGTTGTTGTTTGTTTTTTAAACTGATAATACTTGACCTCTGATTCCAGACTCTTTCTGTGTGTATTAGGTCCACTGAGGAAAGAGAGGAAGGAGGTTCCATAGAGTTTGGCAGGATAAGTCCTTTCCACTCATCTTAAAGAAACCCTCCTTCTCTCATACCTCTGGTTGAATGCTCCAGTCCTGAACATCAGGGCTGAGCCAGAGTCCTGGGAGGCTGCAGCGGACAAGACATAGGGCTGGCACAGGTCCTGTGCACAGAATACCAAGACCGGAAGGCTCCACTGGCCACAGATGCAGGCACCTTCTATAGGAAGACAGCAAAAGTGCCCTCAACCCTATTAGAGGTTTGGACCCCACTCCTAAGCTTCTGGGCAGTCTCTCCTTTCTTCTATTGCTCAGTTTCTTAAAAGGAGCAGCTGTATGTTAGGGCTTTTGGTTTTAAGCCATAGAAGCCAATTCTGGTGAACTAAAGCAGAAAGGCTAATGACTAGGAGAATTCAATGGATCTCACCAAATAGAAGGGAAGGTTGAAAACAACAACAACAAAAAACCCATGAGAAATCAAGCTGGACTCCAGGGGTAGGAGCAGATGTGCCCTCAAGATCCTGTGCTATAGGGTAACTGGCAAAAATGCCCCCCTGGCTGGGTATTGCTAGATACTGCTGGCTCTTAAGTGCAGTGCCTGGCTCTCATGCAAAGCCTCTAGCTCTTTCTGCACCTTAGGGTCACACATTTCATTAGGTAGAAGGGTCTGATTGGCTGAGACTAGACCATTTGTCTGTGGAAGCCAGAGGGTCACGATGGACTGGAGAGACAGGCATATAAAAGCTTGACTAACTTTTAGTAAAGTCATCTAAAATTTTCTGAGTTTAAGGGGATGAAAACGAGGAACTCAGAGACCAAGATTAGGGACTGAAAGAATAGCTCTTATCTTCTAGTGAATGTGCAGATCCCTTGTTCCTACTCTTCACTTTGGAAAGCTTTTGGGGAAAAGAGGTTTAGGAAGGTGCGTTAGTCAGCTTTCCATTACTATAATAAATACCCGAGACAATTTAGGAAGAGAAGATTTTTATTATGGCTAAGTTTTGGAGGCTCCAGTCCATGAGCCCCATTGCTTTGGGCCTGTGGCAAGACAGAACATCATGGCAGGAATTTGTTGCATGGCAGGAATTTGTTGAAGAGCAAAACCACTCATCTTATAGATAGGAAGCAAAAACAAAACAAAACAAACAACAACAACAAAAAAAAAAACAAAGATAAGGAGGAACTGGACCCCAGCAATCCCTTTCAAGGTACACTCTCAATGACCTATGACCTCCCATTCAGATCCACATTCTAAAGGCTCTACCACCTTCCAAAAGTGCCACCCTGGAAATCAAACCTTTAATATGTGAGCCTTTGATGGACATTTAAGAGCCAAACTATAGCAGAAGGGTCACTACCCCTCCCACTACCCTTAGCTTTGCCATTCTGCTCATTCCAGAGATAAAACATGAATCTGGAAAGGAGACTGATCAAATAGGGGGCTGCTCAGCCTTGTTTTTTTTAAATCTCTTGTGCCTTATCCCACATGTTATTGTAGCATAAATGACCCAAAGAGAAGGGAGGTGGTCTGATTTGCTCCTCACTTGCCAGTATAACCAGCAAAGAAAGGAAGAACAATTATCTCCCAGATGGTCTTGGATCATTAAACTTTCCTAAATCCTGACTTTGATGGGACCAAAATGTTTAAATGTGTTAGAAGTACATGCCTGAGCTACAGAATTTCTGTTGTTTTTATTTTATTGTTTTAAATACTATAGAAGTCAGGCATAGTGGGACATACCTGTAATCCCAGTACTTGATTGCAGGTTCAAGGCCAGCCTCAGCAACTTAGTGAGATGCTCAGCAACTTAGCAAGACTCTATAGTTAGAGGTAGAATGCCCCAGGGCTCAATCTCAAGTAAAACACACACACACACACACACACACACACACACACACACACACACAACTATAGAACTATCAATGGTAGGATGTGAATAGCTTGCACAAGTGCATACATACACACACAGTAACATACACACACCATATATTAAAAACCTGAATGAAAGGTGTTATAAAAAAGAAAAAAATACTGGAGTAATATTTTACTTTTTCTCAAACTCTTGGCTCTAATAAGCTTGGAGTTGGAAATTTTGACTTCAGGGCATGTTATATATACTTTTAGGGCTAAAAACACCAAACACCTTCTTTGTTGTCTTGGAAAAAAATGCATGAATAGTTGTGAGACCCCAAATTCCTCTCATGATGACTCTTCTTGAGTTGAGCAACCAATATTGATAGAGAGGATATTATAGTAAGTTAAATAACACTAAGAAACTAGAGAAAACAGAGGACAATAATTTAATACAGAAAAGCCAGAAGGAGAACCTTGTGCCACGTGAAGGAAGGGTGTTACTTATGGGCACTCCTTCCTTTAAGAGGTAACTCTTACCTGGAATTATTTTCTACGACATAACTTTAGAACAACTTCTCTTTTTTGTTCCAGATTTTGCTTCCAAGAAACTTAGGGATAAAAACAAAAATAAAGCTTAAACTTGGGGTAAACTCTGTAGAACACAAAGGCAGGGGGTTTCATGTTGAGTTCCTCTGCTGTCAGTCACATGGGGCCCCAATTCAGGAAGTCCCTATGCTCAGCATCATGATCAGTTGTTGCTGTCTTTAAATTCCTAGTATGGCTGCAACAGGGGCTCTACATATTCATTTTACAAGGGGCTCCAGAAAATTATGTAGTTGGTCCTGCATAAGAGCTGTATCAGTGCAAGCTATGCTGGGATAAAATTAATATCTTAGAATAAGCTCAGAGTTGGCAAACTTATTCTGTAAATGGCCAGATAATCAATATTTTAGTTTTCTGGGCCAGTTACTTGCCTAAAGTACTCAACTCTGCTGTTGTGGCTTAAAAGTAGCTATAAGACCTGGGGGTGTAGTTCAGCAGTAGAACACTTGCCTAGTGTGCATAAGGCTCTGGGTTCTATTCCCCAGTACTGTGTGCACATGTGCAAACACACATGCACACACACACACACACACACACATGCAAGAGGCAGTTATAGATAATGTATAAGATAGTGAGTTTTGTAAACTTTATTTATTAAAAAAAAAGTGGGCTAAATTTGGCCCATGGACTATAGTTTGTTGATCACTGAGCTAGACAAATACTATTGATCTTAGGTTACCAAGAAGTTTGTCTGGGAGATAAATAGGTGGGATGGGCAAAATTCTAATACCCTTAATATGCATGAAGCACTTTCATAATTTGTGCCATAACTGGACTATTTATATTATTCCTTTCCTAGTAGATACTATCATGCTAAAACTTTATGTTCTATTAGTGCATTTTATGATCCCATCGATTTCATGAACTATGAATTATTATTATCCCCATTTTTCAAAAGAAATCAAAGTCCAGAGATTAAGCAACTTCACCAAGTTACACTGTAAGAGATTGGGACCAGAGCCTCTGCTCACCATAAAACTACATTGCATTGTCTGATGGCATGTGTGGCAGACACTGGCTACTAGTAGTATTTGCAAATACAGACATATGTGAATGGTTTCTTTTATTTTTAAAAAAATATAAGTAATAGCAGACTTGATGTCAGCCTCATGGTAACATCTTTCTCACTCACTAACATTATGCTTCTTCATAGGGAAGGCTATAGATTAGTACCTTCACTTGCATATGCTTTCTGGGTCCCTGTAATGGGGAGTTATGCAAGGAACATCCAATCCACATTGTCAGCACAAAACAGGATGAAAAGAGCTACTGGAGATCTGAGGAGTAGGAAGCTGATGGGATTTGAAGAATGTTTCCCATTAGATCTCTCTGTGGCCCTAATGCTAATGTCTAAAATGCTATTGCTATTCCTTTCACATTGTCCTCCCCGCCCCTGGCAGGCAGACACCTGAGAGAGTCTCCATCTAATATACACTAAGCTCTTCCAAGCTAACTCCTCTCCACAAACTCCAAACAAAGCTTAACTGTGTCATTTCTTATTCTTGACATAGGATTGCCAATTCAGAAGAGTGATGGAGAAAGAGAAGGATGAGCTCTGAGAAGCTTCTTCTGTATCTAAACTTTATCTTTCCTATAGGAAAGAAAGGAACACATCACCTTCCTAAATTCCATGGGAACAAATGCTGCAGTCCTTGGGGCCAGGAGGAGGAAACCCCTCTGCTTCAGGGCTGCTTTTGGATTTCTCAGGGTCTAGGGAACTGCCTCCCACAGCCCATGAAGGAGAGCTTGTTGAGTCTTCCAGCTATTTTTCCAGCTGCATGACAGTTTAACAAGGGCTTGTGAGTCTCCTGATGCCATCATGCAAGAGGCATGTTCTGGGTAAGAGATATGCTGGTGGTCTCAAAAAGAAGCGAGCACTTAGTGAGACCCGGTTTCAAAATAAAGAATAAAAAATAGGGCTGGGGGTATAGCTTGGAGGTAGAATGCCCCTGAGTTCAATCCCAAAAAAAAAAAAAAAAAAAAAAAAAAAAAAAAAAAAAAAAAAAAAAAAAAAAAAAAAAGAAGCAAAGAAGCGAGCACTAGACAGCAAGAAAAGGAAAGAGTCTTAAAATTAGGCAAGTAGATATTCACACTGAAAGACTTTTATGCCTTTTTTTCCTATAGTTACTCAACTACCATAAAAAGGACACAAAATCTAATTTATTCCCATAAAAATTTGAGCCCAGAAGCCATTTATAGTATCATTAAAAGGAGAGCAATATAAACTCAGCACCTAAGATGAAAGTTAGAATTGGTCCCTTGGTCAGGGGGGTTACTATGGAGATTACAATCTGTATTTTTAAAACAGTGTTTTGAGTCGATAGAATAATGACTCCAGATTTTTAAAAAGTCTTTATTTTTCCCACTCAGCGAAAAGAAGACACATAAAAGTAGGCCACTCAGTTTTATAGAGAAGCTTGTTGACAAAAGTAGAAACAGATATGTAGTCATCCCTTGGCATCCATGGGGGATTGGTTCCAGGATCCAATTCATGGCTGCTCAAGTCTTTTATATATAATTGAGCAGTATTTGCATATAACCTATGTACATCCTCCCATATACTTTCAATCATCCCTCGGTTACTTATAATACCAAATGCAAAGAAAATGCTATATAAATAGTTATAATACTGTATTGTTTAGGGATTAATGACAAAGAAAAAAAGTCTCTATATTCAATACTGTTGTAACTTTTTTCTCCAAATATTTTTGATCTGTAGTCAATTGAATTCATGGATGTTGAATTCATGAAGACCCATGGATATGGTTATGGAGGACTGAGTGTATTGTGACCAGGTTTCTGAATGGTTTCAATGTGCAGAAATAAATGACAAAATATTCAGGTGGAGGGTTAAACAAGTCAGCTGTGTGTCTGTCAGACTATTATCATGAAAAGAGGTGAAAACATGGCACCCCAGGTGCAGGGCACGGGTGGCTATTCCCCACTTGATGAGTCCTTTTCATCTCCTCATTTTCACTTCTTTCTCCCCTTCACTTTCCATGTCTTCTCTGTTTCTCTATCTCCCTTTTCTCTTTCACTTTCCCCTAGCCATGGGGCAGTATGATGTGCCTCACAGCATTTTCCCAAGAGGCAGGGAAGAAAGGCTAAGTGTGTGAAGAGGGTCTTGTTGAGCAGTTAGAATGACCTGTTTTCTGTACTTTGTTCCAGAAAAGGCTGACTATAGAAACATCTGGCTGTGAGGAGTGGAGATGATAAAGGTTTTGTTACAGCATGGGTGGGGAAGGGTGGTTGTGTTGATTTAAATATTGGCAGTGGGAGGGAGGCAAGCCCTGTTGCCTGACAGCCTCACCCTCCCCAGAACTCAATTGTCTATCACTGGCTTAAACCAATCTGCTTGTTTCTTTGATGGGACTATCTCCGTTGTGCCTGAAGTCATGTTTGAACACTGTTTCCCCATGCTAGCTATGGCAGAGGACAGAGTGGTAATCTGGGGAGGCTAGGAGAGAGAAGGATGGAAGGTCCAAAAGGCATTCTTGAATACCCTACGAGGTAGCCTAGGTCCATTGGTCTATACCCTATACACCTGGTCAAATAGAGATACAACCAGTGAAAAGGCCATACTCCATCTTGGAGAGAGACCTGAGGCAGGCAGGGAGGGCAGTGTCACACCTACACCCTGGGAAAGGTACATCCAGAGGTAATATGTTTGTTAAGATAGGACGAGAGTCCATTTTGAGTTGTCAGTTCTGAGATACAAAAGAAAACCATTCTCCTTGCTCAGTGGCCACACTGTTGTTTGATATCTGTGTTAGTGATCTATTGTTGCTTCACAAATTGCACCCCCAGCCCAAACAGAACAGCTTAAAAACAACACTTATAATGTCTGATGGTCAGGAATCTGGAGGCAGCCAATGTGAGTCCTTTGGCGCAGGGGCTCTCCCAGGCTACAGTCATGAAGCCAGCTGGGGCTACAGATTTCTCAAAACCTGCTCCAAGCTTGCCCAAGTGGCTGTTAGACCTCTGCTCCTCGCTGGCTGCTGGTGAGTGACACCTGTTCCTTGCTTCTCCAAGGGCAGCTCACAGCCTGGCTGTGGCCTCCCTGACAGCCAAAGAGGGGAAAGTGGTGGAAAGAGTGTGGGAGCAAGACAAGAGCCACAGACACTCTGCTATCTAGCCTTGGGGGTGACATATCATTACTTCTGTATTCCCTCCTAGAAAGTGAATCAGCCCATGCTCAAGGGAAAGCGGTTACTCCAGGGCAGAAGTACCAGGAGGCTGAGATTACTGGGACCATTTTAGAAGCCATCAACTTGTTCAATTGTCATCTTCAGATTTAAGTCTAAATGACTTCCAGTTGCCTTCAAATACCAAGTTTACCCTCAAAGGGTAAAGAGGTACCATCACTGGGAATATTAAGAACAAAAAACAAACAACAACAACAACAACAAAAAACTGTTGTGGCCCCTTAAAATATCAACTATCTGGCCAGTAGAAGAGACTCTGTTCATGGAGATGGCCTCCTTCCGGGTGTATCCAATGACTGTGAACCTCACCGGTTCCATTCACATTGTACTTTTGCTTTTGGATGAGGCTTTTTGCATGTTGGTAATTAGCAAAAATTAAAAAAAAAAAAAAAGATTCTGTTTTCCAAAGTAAAAATAGAGTGCTCCTGTGAGTGTGTCTCTTATTGACTTCTAGGGGCCTTGAAATGAGCAGAAAGGAGAGTGACTTCCTCTTGTCATGTGGTTTGGCGATTTGAGCCCTTAGTCAGGCAATGGAGACTCTCAGGTATCTGAGTTTCCATCGTAAACTTGCTTCAGACTGGTCCCAGCAGAAGCTCTTTGTGCTCCTTGGACAGCATGTTGGGAAGGAGATTCAGTACCAAGGTGGGTAGAACCAAACTGCAGGGTGGCTTTGTTGTCCCTGCTCTCTGTAAAGACTGTTGCTTAGAAAATTTAAGTAAATTCCCTTTGTTTAGAAAAAGAGAGGCTCATATTTAGAAACTTGGAGATACCGTGAACCAGGAAAAACATGGTATGTTATGGCCAAACTTTGGGCTGCTTGTTAGAGCTCTGCAGGGAATGTGAAGGAGGGTCTGTAACTCTGCTAAGAGCAGACAGAAGGAGGGTAATATTCTCCACTCCAGTGCTATGAGCCACCCCACAACCTCACCCTCAGTTGGGGGCTGTAGACTTTGGCCTAGGTCCAATTCCCTATTCCATCTAGCTTGCTCCTGGTCATAGTTATTAGGCCAAAGCTTTGTTTTAAATGTGAGTTGTTACTGATTGGGTGTTCTTATCTCTGTCTCCAAAGATAAGTTATACATTAGCAAGATTAAAAAGGGGTGGGGTAGGGTAAGAAGGCAGAAAGTTTAACTTGTTGTTGACCACAGCAGGCCTCAGAGGTCTCTATAAAAGTCAGGAAGAAAGGAACAAACTGGAGGGTGCACTGGAAGATAGGAAGGGTGTGCAGAGGGGCCAGGAAGAAAGACCCAGGGCAACTAGGCTGTGTCTGAACACGTCTGCTCCAGAAGCACTTGGATTTCCACTCACATATAAGAGTGCAGAAGAGCTGGGGTAGAGGCAAGTAGTTTGTTGGTGGGAATGGACAGACCAAGAGCTGGGACTCAAAAAAAATTTTTTTTCCATCTACACTTTATACGTAGAAGCTTTATTTCAAATAATGAAGTATGTGTGTGCTTGCACGGGTACGTGCATAGGTGTATGACTCCACATGCGCATATGCAAACCTTATGAAGATTTTGAATTTGCCTTGTACTCATTACTGCTAGTTAAGGTCAATGTAGTAAGTCTGTGCTGAAAGTCTATTAGTTGGTTATTTCCCTCCTTGCAACACAAACCCATAAACATGTCTTTGTACTTCTTTCCCCCAAAGCTAGAGATAGTGCAGCACAGAATGTCAGAATTACCAAAATCTGTTCCTAATTCCTGGCAGATCCTCTCCTAATGCTCTGAGCAGTGTTTTGAACAAGTCAGCGCTTGCTCACCAGCTTGCTTGCATTTTTATGCTCAGGGTACCAGAGTTGTTTAGTTTGAAGAACACAAAGGCTCAGGAAAAAGAGCCTGCTCAGAATCTGTCATGGATGTGACAAGGAAAAGAAAAGAAAACAAAATCGTTAAAGCCTGAGCTTTCATGCTGATAGGATCTATAAAAAGAGACATTAATTTTTCTTTTCTTTAGCTATTATTGTATTTTTGATTCACAGCATTGTTAAACCTTAGAGTGCATGATGAACTAATAGGTTACTTTGAGAAAGGTAGAAACTAATTTTATTAACAGAACAAAAAAGCTAAGCTATTTTCAGTCGTTATCTGTTTCCCCCAAAACTTGTTACAACTATAAATAGTAGGTAAGCAGAAGGGAACAAAAAACAAGCAAATCCTAAAAGAAGGGTAAGAGAAGAAGGAACATAAAATATAGGCCATGTCATATGACTACATTCACACCTTGACAAACACCTCTTTTGGATAAAGAAATGTCTGTTTATAGTGCAAAGTTTACATTAATAAAGTTGCTCAGTAATATGGGTTAATGATTGTCAGAGTTTTCACACAATTTCTGGCTCCATATTTAGACTACTTACCAAAAAGTTAGACTTTGCTCAAATTGACATGCATAAAATTGACCTAATGTGGCAAATTGCAATAGGTTACTATGACACTTGGTTATCAGTACAGATGTGAAGAAATTTTGGTTCAGGCCCTGGTTGAGAATGTATCTTCTTCCCAGCTAGTGTGACTTGGTTAAGGATCCTATGTGTCCTTCCTTGAAACTGATCACAGAGCTTTGGAAACTGAGAGAGAGTCCCATATAAAATTGATAACTCAGTTCTGGGTAAAGAAGTAGTTCTAACAGAGTCCTCTGAAGACCTTGAAAGCAAAATTCATTTTCCCCCACTAAAAGTGAATTCCAAATTTTTAGAGCTTAATTCCCACATTCAATGTAGAATCAATATTGGACATCAAAAATTTTTATTGTTTTTCATAAAAATGGCACTGATACAGGTGCTGTGGGGAGCAGGATAAATTAAAGTCCTGGTTTCAACCCTCAAAAAGCATATGCTCTTTTTGGAGGCTGAGGCATACTCTACACTGAGATGAGAGGACGGTCTCAGGGCTTCCATGGATCTCTTGAAATTATATGCAAAGAAAGTGTGCATGTACCATATCCACTCTGAGGCTCATATAAGAGGATGGACTATTTAATCTTCCTTTCAAGAAACCCTTTCATTTTGAGTGGGAAAGTTCTGACATCTGGACTATCTGGGTCATGTAGTATTAGGAAGAGGATCTAACTAACCTCCCCCTTTCTCTCAAAAATGTTTCTCCTTAATGCCTCCACTTTTGTCTCTTTAATGTGACCCCTGCCTGTATTAGCCTTGTGAGAGGTGTCAGGATACAACTGACTTTAAAGGTGTTTGCTGTAGCCACCTGGCTCTGGTAGAAAGTCCACTAGACATGGTGGTCATGTGGAGAGCCAGCTGAATGGAGAGAAGCCAAAGTTCCCCCATCAGGGGTGAGGGGGGTAAGGCAGACCTCTAGAGAAACTAGGATTTTCCCAGTCTGGAAATGGCATAGGAGACCCTTCCCTGAGTTTTAGAGAGGTACTCCAGAAAAATAAAAGTATCTGCATTTTCAACAAATCCCCATTTGATTCCTACAGACACTGACTTTTCTCCTTTGCCCTTACTACTACCTAACCTTGTATCATGTGCTTACCTTATTAATGTGTCTCCCCTTCACATTTACCCCTCCTCTCATTAGAATGTGCCATCACTATAGGATTCTTGTCTTTTACTGCTGCATATCTCCCCAGGATCTGGTACAGAACATTGTTCAGTGATACTTCTGAAATGAAGTAAAGTTGGAAAAACAGTGGCCTCTTGAGATGTTGCAAATACTGACGACTGTGTATTTCTTATAATAAAATTTCCATTTGCTATGTTGTGACAACATACTTGTGACTATGTTTGAATCTGTGGAGGTAGGCGGAAGGAAAGATCAGCATCAGTTATCACATGGCCCCAGGATTCAGGATGTGGGTTTGAGCCAAATAAATGCAATTCTCTGGGTTTTATACTAGACCATTGACACTGTGAGCCTATTTGTTTTCAAAACCATGATTTCTGTTAAAACCAGACTTTTGTTCTAAACAGATTGCTTAGAATAAAATAACTTTCTATCAGGGCCTAACTGTAAATCCACCTCAGTATAAAGAAAGTAGTTGGCCAGACACTGAAGAATCATGGCAATGAACATGGACACACTATAAATATATTTTTATTACTGGTTTGCCAGACTGGAAACCTTGTCTGTTCACATAATCTTTGTATAGTCTATAAAAGTCTCAAATGAAAAATATATTCTTGGCAATAAGTATATGAAAAAATATTAAACATCATTCACAATTAGGGAAATGCAAATCAAAGCTACACTGAGATTTCATTTAACTCCAGTTAAAATGGCAATTATCCATAATACAAACAATAATAAATCCTGGCGAGGATGTGGAGAAATAGAAACTCTTACATTGTTAGTGGTATTGTAAATCGGTACAACTATTATGGAGATCAGTACGGAGTTTCCTCAACAGACTAGGAATGGAACCACCATAGGACACAACTATACCACTCCTCAGTATCTTCTAAAAGAAATAAAGTTAGTATACTCTAGCGATACATGCATATTCATGTTTATAGCAGCACAATTCACAATAGCTAAATTATGGAATTGACCCTAAAGAAAATGTGGTCTAAATACACAATGGAATTTTACTCAGCCATAAAGAAGAACAAAACTATGTTGTTTGCAGGAAAATGAATGGAACTAGGGAAAATTATGCTAAATGAGATCAGTCAGTCTCAGAAAGTCAGGGGTTGAATTTTTTTTTTCTCATATATGGAAGCTAAAGAGAAAACAGAAAACATAAGGGACTTTGGATAAATGCAGAGAAAGACCAGTAGAATAGTAGAGGTGGACTGGGGGAGGAAGGTGGGGATAGGAAAAAGGAAGATTGTGTTTGGCAATATATAAATGTATTACTACTGGTTTTGCTAGCATGTACAGGGAGGATGGAAGGGGTATTGGGTTGGATGAGGAAGTACATCAAAAGTAGTGTGCATGTTAGTTTATATCATGCTGAACTTCTTTATGATGCATAATTGCAATGCACTAATAAAAGTATGAAAAAGAGAAGTATTCTTGAGCTTTATAAGATCTCAGCAAAGAAAAATAGAGTTCCCTTGTCCACAGACCATGCATAAGTATTAGTGTGGCCTGCCAAGCTCAAAGTAGAACAAGAATGTGGGTGTTGTAGCCAAGTTCAGTTCTCATAAATTCAAATATGCATTCCTTCAACTTGAGGATGGCTTCCTTCCGGTCACTTAAAGGGAAGAGCTGACTCTTCCTTTGCAGACATGCACCAGTCTTGGAAAAAAAAAGTTATAAAGTAAATTAAAGTGCCCACAAGATATTTTCTAGCCTACAAAATGTGTACCAGCTCCAAGATCTTTCCAGCATGCCTCAGGATGATGCTAAGCAGATGAAATTGTGTAGCTGCAGCCAAACTTCATCTCCAAGTTTACCAGTAAATAATAAATCTCAACCGAAGGCACTGGAAAAAGAAATACTGGAGAGGAAAGAAAAACCAAACTACATCCTGCTTCAATAAGAAATATTTAAGTGAAGAATAAAGAGCAAAAGAAGCACTGGGAAAGAAAATATAGCTATCACTATACTGCATCAGAAAAACCATTCTGAAAGTAGTATTTTGGGCACCTTCACTATGTGGTTGTGTCTACCGAAGCATTCTTTAGATGGAGGTCATGTGGTCAGGCCACCCTGTACAAGCAAGCAGGACTATTCTTAGCAAGGAGCCCATGCATGTCACCAAATATAATGCTTCTTTCAATTATGTGGGGTGGGAGGAAGATGTCTACAACCAGGAACCAGGACTTAGCCAGGGTCTTGAAATGGTTCTCACTGAGAATTCCCTTAAGCCTTGATAGGGGTGAAGACAAGGCCATTTGGATATCAATTACTATGTTTCAAAAAGAAATATGGCATCTATCAAGTGACAACAGGTCAGAAATTAGGCAGCTAGGAGATTTGCAAAGTTGTATGGCCAATTACCTCTCGGCATTCCTGGCTGCTCTGCTGGCACAATGATTTCTCACATCTTTGATTTTATCTATCATTTTTATTTTGGAAATAAAGGAGAAGGGGTTAGAGAATGAACCTTTATTCAAGTGTCTACTATGTGTCTAGAATGTTACATATAGGATCATAAAGCTCCCAAATTCTCCTGCCTTTAGGGTTCCTCTAAAATGCTCCACAAATATGACCTGAGGCCTGGTCCCACAGGAGCTCATCTTCAGGAGTTTCTCATTTCTTAGTAATTCTAAGACTTACCAGAATATGCACCCTAAGCCCTCTGATCTGACCTTCATTGTCTGCCCTGGATTTGTCCTTACCCCACTTCTCTCTACACTTCTTGCCTTCTATGTATCCCTGTGAGCTTCTCTCAAACTCCCAGTGAGAACAAGGACCCTTCTCTTTTTCCAAGAAAGTATAATTACCACCTATTTTTAGTATATAATAAAACTTTACAAATGGCTTAGGACTAACAAGACAATTACAATGCCAAGATTGAAAATCCAGGCTATCAGAAATTTCTACTCTTAGAAACCATGAACCAAGTTCCTTCTCAGGGGATCAGCTATTAGCTGCCTCCTATTGACCCCCAGTCTACTACCTTGCTTCGGACCAGCCGGCCTCCTTCCGTTCTGCACCCACTTAACTTAGGCTGAGTTCCCCTCAACCTGTCTTAATGCCCCAGCTAAGCTTTTTACAAAGTCTAGCTCCTTGCTCTCCACAGTGTCTCAGTTCAAAAGCATTTGGCGTTTTCCTTCTGGTAGCTAACTTCTATCTTGAAGTGCTTTTCTCAGACAAAAGAGCCAACTTCCTCCAAAAGTACATTTTTAATTAATAGGTACAAACTACAGGTATTTTTCAGATGGTAATTTGATGTGTTTTTGTTTTTGACATGGCCACACATATTGCTATTATCTGAATATGTTCTTCAAAATTCATATTTTGAATACATGATCTACAATGCAGCAAAGTTGGGGGTAGGGTCTAATTGGAGATGTTTAGGTTGTGAGAAATCTGCCCTGCTGAGTGGATTTATGCCCCTATGTAAAGGAGTTTACAGGGTACATTCACTCTTTTCTGCCTTTTGCCACCGTGAGATGCAATAAGAAAGTGCTTACCAGATACCAGAGTTAGATATTGAACTCCTCAGCCTTCACAACTGTGAGAAATAAATTTCCATTCTTTATATGTTACTCAATCTCAGGCATTTTGTAACAGCAGCAAAAAATGATTAAGATACACATCTTAGCCCATTGCATTCGTATATATCCTATATCCTCTATCCTTTATCTTCTACCCATTTAATTATGCATTGTCTAGCTCACCTTACTAGAATGTAAGCTCGAAAGGGCTGTGAATTTTATGTGTGTCATTGGTATTTCTAAAACAATGTCTGACACTTAATGGGTACTCTATATACTTGTCAAAAAAATAAATCTTTTTAAACCTTCAGCATAGATACTATTAAGCAGACGAAGCTATATAGCTTTATCCAAACTTCATCTCCACATTTACTAGTAAATAGTAAATCTCAACCAAAGGCATTGGGAAAAGAAAAACTGTACAAGAGAGCAAACTAAGCTATATATTTCTTCAAGAGAAACATTTATTTATTTATTTTTGTGGTACTGAGAATTGAGCCCAGTGGTATTCTACCTCCAAGCTACACCCCCAGTCCTATTTTTTATTCTTAATTTTGAAACAGGGTCTCACTAAGTTGCAGAGGGCCTCACTAAGTAGCTGAAGTTGGCCAAGAACCTGGATCCTCCAGTCTCAGCCTCCTGGGATTACAAGCATGCAGCACCATGTCGGGCAAGATAAATATTTGAATGAAGAATAAAGAGCTGCCAGACATGATAGCACGTTTTTGTAATTTCGGTACTTGGGAGATTGAGACAGGAGGATTGCAGGTTCAATGCCAGCCACAGCAATTTAGCCAGACTCTCAGCATTCTAGTGAGACCCTGTTTCAAAATGAAATAAAATTGGTCTGAGGTTATAGCTTGGAGGTAGAATGACCCTGGGTTCAATTGCCAGAACAATAAATAAATAAGTAAACAAACAAACAAATAAACAACAAAAGAAACACCTGGAAAGGGAATACAGTTATTACTAAGGCCTCAAATTTTCTTGAAGAAAAATTCTCATTTTTCAAAGAAGAAATAGAGGCTAAAAGAGCATAAATGGCTTTTACAGGATCCTGCAGACAGTACTAGAATAGTTTTGATGAGCTTCAAAGTCAATGCTATTTTTAACACACTGACTTATTTTCATGTGGTTCTCTAATAATGTTTGCCAACTTTAGCTGGTCTCAGCTTTGTTAAGGGTTTCATTTGCAATTAATCAGATTTTTGAAATGAGTTATCAGGACAGTAATAATGAGGGTGGTGAAAGAGCCCCCAGGGAAAGGTGAATTGCAACTGAAGACAGGACTGTGAAACCTAAGGACCACATGCTTCTTGGAATCCCTTCTCACTAGGTTCAATCTTTACCTTGGCTAAAGGCAAAACAAAGAAAACAAAAATCCTAGTGCCTGGTAATCTTTGAATGGTTTTCCAGTACAGGTTTATTCCAGATTTGAGAGGGGTTTTTTTTGTTGTTGTTGTTGTTGTTTTTCTCTCTCCTTGGTCCAAAGCCTAGTCTTGAAGAGCTCGTTGCATTTTGATGCCATGGACCCGAGCACACTTGGATGATTGACAGTGGAACAAATCTACAACTTTGTAACCCGGGGACACATTGAGCCAAGGCTGTACACTCACAAGCCACCAAGAGTTAAAAAAAAAAAAAAAAAAAAAGAAGCAGAAGAAAGAGCATGAAATAAAAGAAAAGCTTAGCTAGATTATTGGGTCCCAAGTCATTTTGTGGATTGTTATTAAATTTGCTACCCAGCTTAGTGTCTAACTCATGGGCGATATATAATAAATATCTGATGACTGGATAGCTGGATGAATTCTCTTTATATTGTAGTCTTCCTGCTTTTAAATCTGAAACTACGCTACGTTGTTATTGTTGAGGATTCTGGGAACTCTTTGAAGGACTGTAGAGTTGGAAGTTTTATGATTTCATATTTAAAGGTATCATGTCTTCTGACATCATGAGCTTGAGGTACAGGGAAGATGCTAAAAAGAGCTAAAGTAGACAAAAATGGAAAGGCTTCTCAACTAAAAGCTCCCACAGTACTCATGTCTGTGCTACCCTGCTATCTTTAGAAAACTTCCATTCACTTACTGTAGACGAGTGATCTGAATAGGAGTGACTCTCCTGTTGGGAGCTTCCATCTCTTTGGCCCTTATAAACTGGTTGAGAGTTGACTGAATTGTACCAACCATACTCCTCTGTGTTAGTCAGCTTTCTGTTACTATAACAAAATACCTAAGCTACTAAACTTAAAAAGAGGAAAGGTTTATTTTAGCAAACAGTTTCAAAGGTTTCAGTCCAGGATTAATTGATCTGGTTGCTTTTGGGTCTGTGGCAAGGCAGCATACCATGGTGGGCAGTGCATGTTGGAGCAAGCTGATCACATGATCAGCTTTGCCAGAAAGCAAAGTGAGAAGAGGTTGAGAGTCCAACCTATTTCTTTTGAGTGCATGCCCCCAGTGACCTAAGATCTCCCACTAGGTCCCACCTCTTGAAGGTTTACCACCTCCCATTACTGCCTCCAGGGGATAAAGCCTTTGACACAGGCCTTTGGTGGACACCCAAGATCCAAGTTACAGCATCCGTCCTGGTATCTTTTCCATCTTAAACCCCTTGGTTTTTCTCCTCTCGGATAGTGAAGTTATTAGGGACTCGGAGTACAGAAGTCACGAGTGATGGCTACATTCCTGCCACTCAGTGAAACTGGTTTACAAGACTGCTGCTAGCATTTTATATAATAGCCAAAAAGTGTCTGCTTACTGATGAATGGATAAATAAAATGTGGTCTATTTATACAATGGAATGTTATTCAGTCATAAAAGGAATTAACTGCTGACACATGCTGCAATATAGATAAACTTTAAAATCACTATGTTAAGTGAAATAAACCACTCACAAAGGATCACGTATTATATGATTCTATTTATATGAAATGCCCCCCCCCAATGCAAATCTATTGAGACAGAACACAGATCAGTGGTTACCTAGAATTGAGAATGATGGGGAGGTGGGGGGGTTGATGGAAGTAATAAGGCTGCCCAACTCTATTAATGTACTAAAACTATTGAATTGTACACTTCATTTTTTCCCCCAAAGACATATATATAATTTTTTTTTAGAAAAGAAAAAAATACGCATTCAAGGAAGAATGCAGGCCACTTCAAAAGTCAGAGAGGCTTTAATTTCACACTTTAAATGGGTCAATTGTATGATATGCAAAGTGTGTCTCAATAAAGGGGAGAGAAAGAGAGAGATGAAAACCAGAAGTAGAGAAAAGAGATGGACGGTGTTTGTGTCAATAATTGTAAACTGTTCTTATGCGAAATGCAAACCTTGATCTTTTCAAAGTTTGAAGAGCCAATACAATTCAATTTCTCTCTCCCCCTCCTTCTTCCAGTTTAGTATTTTGTTACCTAAACAGCTATCCAGTTTTTTTTTTTTTTTGCTTCCTGTTATAAGAGATTATATTTAAGAGAGGTGGGGATGTATCACCTCCTCAGAGGACTCTGAGCTTCACAGAATACTATTTCAGATACATACACACTATGGATGTACAATACATGTTTAAATTCAAACTTAAACGATGGAGCACTTCCCACTGGGAACTAAATCCAAACATTGTCTCTAGTTCTAGTTAATTTTCTTCAGTGGCATTTTGCTGACTCACATTCAAAGCCGTATCTGGGGTATTTATTACAGCATTCATTCATAATCTTCCCTCAAAAAACCTGTAAACTTTCATCTGCTGCCTTATAATTATTAAACGGACTGTATTTATGGATATGCAGCCTCTAGGTATGGGCAGCATTGTGAAAATTAAGGAACTTTTCAAACCCATTAAATGAAATGACTGCAGGATTCCCAAAACAGTGGCATGTATAGAGGTAGGGGACTGGCCCATTCGGTCTACAGGCTAGGCTTGTGCATGCCAACACACACATACACACACTCTGTGCCTAAAGATAGTTTGTGTACCCAGATATTCCTTTACTGTTTTCGATCTGTTGAGATTACTATAAAAAAAATCCTAGTGAATTTTCTGTCATGATCATTCAAATATGTGAAAAATGCATTTCTATGATGTACTACAATTAGGATTAGGATTTAACTCTTTATAGAAGAACGTTCATTTACAGTGAAAATTCTCAAACTTGAGTGTGCACCATAATAATTTCAGGGGTGTAGATTGTAGGACTTCATTCTCAGAGTCTCAGAATCAGTAGGTTAAAGGGAGACCTGGGAATCTGCATTTCTGACAAGTCCCCAGGGCATGCAGATGCTGCCACACATAAAGGGCCATTAATTCATAATACTGTGTATGGTTGGGTTCTTCTTCTTCTATTTTTTTTTAAACCAGATATTTAATTTTGGAGCTAACATTTCTTATGCTTTAGAATTATAATTTGGTCCAGAGACTTGAAGGTGACAGTTTTATAGCTCATTTTTCATTCTTGAAGCCTTGGCTTTAAATTAAGTGGTCATTATTTTCATTTTCAAACCTTCCATTGAAAACAGCAGTTTTCATCCAGTTCTATGGTTGCACTTTCCACATCAACTCACTCTCAACAATATTATAATCATTGTGGGATGGTTAAAAATATAAATTACCAACTGAGCAGGACCTGGCAAAGAGAGGGAAAGAAGTGGTGGACCGGCACAGCTACCTAAAAATGAGTCCTCCCAGACCAGAGGACTGCTTAGAGATGAATGATTGATGATTAAGAGCCTTTTGCAGAATTGCATCTGAGGTATATAAGTCTTTATGTGACATTTCCCTCTTTTTCTTCCTCCCCTGGGAGAAAAGAAATGTGCTGAAATACCAAAATACCAAACTTGTGTGACTTCAAGTAAAATTATGATAAAGGGCAAGTTAGCACAAGGGATGCAAAGAATTTCAGTGTCTCAGTTTTAGAATATTTTTTATGAAGCTTATTGAGCCCTTTAGAAACTAGCAATGTTCTGCACGAGTGTGGTATGCGGGAATACACATGTGCATTCTTACATACATGTGTCTGTGTCTCCTATCATATCTTCTGGTCTTTCAAAGAAATTTCATGCAATGCGTACACAGCTGCACACACCATAAAGACAAAGCTTGAATTTGCATAGTCTGAACACAGTTCATGGAATCGATATCCAGACAAGGGAGCAAGTCACTAACATCTCTCCACATTCTCCTCAAGTACTCATCTGATAGGGTCACCATTGTTGGGGTATATGGGGACAAAGAGAACATGGCCAGACAGCAAGAAACAGCTTTATTCAGGAATAAAACTTGGAAGGAGGCTGACCGGGGAAGAGCCCGTGAGAGTCCAGGGCTCACCTCCTTACAGACTTGGAGCTTTATTATGGGGCAAGGAAGGGGGAGTACAGGAGTAGCTGTGTAAGCCGCTGGCTGGTGGGCTAGTTACCAGGTCATCTCAGGGCAGGGCAATGGCATTTCTCTTTCTTTGTTCCTTTATTCTTTGTCCTCCTCTGGCAAGGCCTCATGACCAGACCCCACAGTGTCCACAACCAGTACCCAGTCTTCTGACAGTGTAGATATACTTTAACTTTTCTTTTTTCTTCTAAATAAATGGAATCACATACTATAAACTCTTTTATGTCTGGTTTCTTTTATCTTTCTGAGAACAAATAATCAAAGCTTAGTACATTTGAAATTTTGAATTTAACTTTTGTGATTGAAAAAGTAATATATGTGGTAAAAATTTTTAAAAATCCCATTCCACATGATATAAAATAAAAATAAGTAGATATTAGTGTAGTGGTAGATCATTCATTCTCATTGGTGTATAATATTCTATTGTGTGACCACACTATGGTATATATACCCATTTTATTACTGATTGACACTTAGGTAGTTTCCAGTTTGGAACTTATAAGTACAACTGTTATGAATATTTTTGTATGAATCTTCTGATAAACATATGTATAAATTGGGGGGGTTAGGAATGAAATACTGTTACAGATTATGAATATATTATGCTTTAGCATTTACTAACAAATCTTCATACTTTCTCAAGTGGTTTTAAAAAATTTACATCTTAACCAAGACTTTACAAAAATCTAGTTTCTTTACATACTCAGAAATATTTGTAATTTTTCATCTTAATTACTTTCCAGCTATTCTGTGGCTATATATTACCATCTCATTCATTGTGGTTTAAATCTGCATTATATGATGACCAATGGAGATGAACACCTTATTGTTTTTGGTCATTTGTATATCAATCATAGGAATATTAAAACACAGGAACCCTTTTGTGAAGTTTTGGACAAAGTCTTTCATTCATTTCTTATTGATGAGTAAGAGTTCTGAATATTTAGGGTCTGATTCTTTTGTCAGATATGTGTATTGTGAAATCTTCTATGTGAGTTTCTTTCTTACTTCCTTTTGTTGTCTTTTTATGATTGTTCTTTTCTGTTATAATTATCATTTTTTTGTCACTTGTTTTAAAAGCATTGTGTACTGAAAGGTCACTAAGATGTCCTTTTCTATTTTTCTCCAAAAGTTTTATTGTTTAATCTTTCAGGTTAAAATCTCTAATCTAGAGCTGGGTAGGGTGGTGCAGGCCTGTAATTACAGTACGTAGGAGGTTGAGATAGGAGGACTGTGGACTCAAGGCCAGCCTCAGCAACTTTGCAAGAACCTGATTAAAAAAATAAAAGCAGAGTGGGGATGTATCACCACGGTAGAATACCCTTGGATTCAACCCCTAATACCGAAACAAACAAATGAATGAACAAACAAACAAAAACATCCAACACTAATCTATCTGGAACTGGTTTTGCCTATGGTGAGGTGGGGCTAAAAGTTCATTTTCTTTTCTAAACGGATATCTCACATGGCTTATTTAAAAGCCATCTTTCTTCATCTGTGCCCTTGTTTACCTGAAAGTTTTGTTGACTGTTCTTTCAATGTTTTACTCAGATGGCGCTTGAATTCTCCTTTCCACTTCATTTTCACAAGTACAGTTACTGACCAGGGCTCCTTCACTCCAGATCTTTGCTACAGATATCTGAGCTGGCACCTCTGTTTCCAAGATCCCACCATTCTAAGGTCTACTGTCTTCTCAATTTATAGATTAATTATCCTGAACTACAGTTCCATCACATTTGATAAACTAAGAGTATAGTAACTTTCTATGGCTTCTGTTATAAACTATCGGTTTAAAACAATGGAAATTTATTTTCTCACTCTTCTGGAGTCTGGGAGTCTGAAATCGGTATCAATGGGCCAAAAGCAAAGTGTCTCCAGAACCACACTTCCTCCAGAAGCTCTTGGGGGGGATCATTATTGTTTAATCTTTCCTGTTAAAATCTCTAATCTAGAGCTGAGTGGTGATATACTTCTTCCCTCTGTCTTCCTCTTATTATCACATGCATGTGATGGTGCTTGGTTCCCAACCTTCAGATAATCCAGTGATGTCTTCTCATCTCACAACCCTTAACATAATCACATCTACAAAGACATGCTTTCACAAAAAGTAACTTTCACTGATTCTAGGGGAGCTATTCCTCATCCTACCACTACAGCATCCAATCAAGCCCTACAACATGTAAAACATGTAATGTGATTGAAAAATAACCATGTGACACACTTTTTAAAAAACAAATGATGCCAAAAGATGTAAAATAAAGACTTATCATCTAATCCAGTCCCCATTCCTCAGAGGCAACAGCTATTCACAGTTCTCTGCACATACTTCTGAAGTGTTCCATGCATATGGAAGCATATGCACATATATGTATGGATTTAACTAGTTTTCCATTTATGGGCATTTGATTGCTTGCAGGTTTTTGGTATTAGGGACAATATAATGAACATCTTTATAAGCATAATGTTAAGCAATTTGCTCCTATAGGATAAATACCTAGAGATGGAATTGCCAGTTTGTAGGGTATATGAACTTAATTTTTTTAATAAAAATTGGCAGTTGCCTGTCTTGATTTATATCCTCACTATCCTGGTGCCCCATTTCTTTTCATATAAATGAAAATTGATCCTTTTTTCAGGGTGCTATGGTTTGGATCTGAAATGTCCTCTAATGGTTGGTTCATGCGTTGAACATTGGTCCCCAATGCAGCAGTGATGGGGGGGGGGGCTCTCGGGAAGTGGTTGGATCATGAAGGCTCTGACCTCATCAGTGAATTAATCCACTGATAGATTCATAATTTTATGGCATTGCTGAGAGGTGGTAGACTCAGTGGGACATGGGGTCTAGTTGAAAGAAGCAGGTCACTGATGGCATGCCCTGGAAGGGTATATATTATCCTCTGTCTTTTCCTTACTCTTTCTCTGCTTCTAGGCCACCACGAGGTAAGTGTCTTTGCTCATCTTACTCTTCAGCCATGATGTTCTGCCTCACTCCAGGCCCAAAGCTGTGGAGCTGACTGAGATTGGCCCAAAACCTCTAAAACCATGGGACAAATCTTTCCTCATTTAAGTTTATTTCCCTAGTTATTTTGTCACAGAATGACAAGCTAATACACAGGGAGACCAGCTAAGATGCTAGGTATGCTGCAAGAAGGGCAAACAATGGTGCAGTTGCCTGGGGTGAGAGATGGCATGAGCGGCTGCAGGTAAGGTCTAGACAAAGGAACACATTGGAAAGGACTGAATCTATAAGACTAGGGCCAGGTATCTAATTTGTGAGGCCCATCACAGAATAAAAATGTGGATCTATTGTTTGAAAATCAGTAAGCATTTCAATGAGATGACACCTGAGCATTAAACCCAGTGTAGGGCCCTTAGCATAGGGCCTGGAGGGCAGGCCCATGTAGCTGGCCCTCTAAAGACTGGAAACAGATGCAGAATTAAAATCTCGATAAATTAAGGATACAAAGTTAACCAGATGTATCATTCACTACTTTAATCACTCCCAGTAGCATTATTATCAAAATAATTACAAGTAATGGAGGCAATAATCCTCAAGTTTCAGTGTGAGTTGGAATTACCTGGGGAAGGTGGTAAAATTCAAAGACCCAATTCATGAAGCCTGGGCCTCAGTATTCTCTATTAGACCCATAGTTTTGGATACACATTACTGTTTCAGAACCATTGAAGAGGAACCACAGCTGTGTGATATTGTCAGGATGTTGACTGGCAGTGTCCGCTGCAGAGATATGCCAGAAAAGAGGCTGTAAAAGAGGTTCTTAAAGTTTAGCAAGCATTGGAGTCACCTGGGGAGTTGGATTCAGTGCAGGTTCCTGGGAATTCTTATTCTGTGAGTCTGGAGTAAGGGCTTAGAAACTGGTGTTTCATAAGCTTTTATAAAACATTTAGATGAAACTCAGATAACCACCATATTTAGCCTTCAGATGTAGACCCATCTAGTCACGATGCATAGGGTGTCAAATATAGCAACCCAAAGTTATAGTGGTTTATTTAGCCTGCTTTAAAATATAGACACTTAAACCCTGATCCTGCTAAGATGCAGCTTGCTAGATAATCAAAGACAGTAAACGCAAGGGATTATCTTGATTAAAAACCTTTCCTCTTAAACAGGTTTTTCATAAATGTTACTAAGAGCAGAAAACCTTATGGTTTTAAATATGAAGAAAATGGGAGATGAGTTATGTCTTTGAAGACCACTCTTGGCTAAAAGACTATTGACAAGATAGGAGAATTAGGCTTTCTTTGCAGCCCCCCCCATACAAACAAAGGAGGCCTCTCCCAGCAGCTAAAAACCACAGATAAGGCAGCTAAGTGGCTGTTACATTTGTGTCGCAGGCAGGCCAGAGGCTCAAGTGGTCCCCAGCAGGCATGAGATATATGATAGCCCTCTTTCAGGACAATCTAGTATGGGACAACGAGTTTTTGTACGACCCTATCTCTCCTGTTCCCAGTGACTCAGGGTCCAAAGCAAAAGCCCTCCCAAACCGTCAAATCTCCAGTCCCAAATACTAACTATATCTCATGCATTTCAAGGTGGGAGGGGTAGCCAATGTTTTGGGGCAAAGTTACTGGCTGCAGTGAGTGCTGGTCCTTCAAAGAGCTAGATAATCAGTCCGCATTAGCAGTCGCCTGAGCAAATGTCTGGTGGTACTATGGAGGACCATTACTTGAGACCCTACCCACCAATTGGAGTGGAACTTGCACTCTTATACAATTGGCAATCTCTTTCATCCTGGCATTTCAAACCCCAAGTAAAGCCTTAAATACGGCCAACAGGGATATCCCTCAACCTACTAATGAGTCATTAGACCCTCACAATTATGTTGATTCAATCAGGATTTCAAAAAGGAGAAATAATGACTCTGGTCATAATATTTCTTATTATACTTGGAATAATGATCTTAGTAAAATGCAGTATAACCATCTTTGTTAAGGCCCTAGTTCGGAGACAGATAGAGATAATTCTAACCAAACAATCCTCCACAGATTATCAAAATAATCTCTTGTCAAATACCTTCAAGAACAAGAGTCACTGTATGTTAATAAAATTTGAAGAAAAGAGCCATAATGAAAGAGGGGGGAATTGTGAGAAATACTTATATCTTTTCTGTCAAAGGAATAGCTTGATTTGAACTCCATGTTGTAAAACTGCAATTCTATAACCTTATATGTGCTTGTATTTTCATAAAGATAGCATTTCCTGGAAATTGTGAATGCCAACCCCTCCCCTAGCATCCCCTTTAGCCAATGGCATAAAGATTGTTTCCACCCATAGAATCATAGCACAGAAGCCCCTGCTGAAAATGCCCAGCAAGTTTCCTCCATGTTGTTCTTGCACATCTGACTTTACTGGTGGTGGGATCCCTTTTTGCAAAAAGTAAAATTTGCCTTAAAAAAAAGAAAGAAAGAAAAGAAAAAGAAACTGGTGTTTCTTTCTGAGGCAGGTGGTTTAAGGACCATAGTTGAGAAACTATTGACTGGCAATGTACAGAGCATTGTCTTAGAAGGGAATGATACTTGAACTGAGATTTTTAAATTTTTATTTGGAAACGGGGTCTCATTAAGTTGCTGAGCCTGACCTTGAACCTGTTATCCTCCTGTCTGAACTGAGATTTGAAGGGAATCAATATTAAAATGAGGAGTGGAGAAGGAGAAGGAAGGAAAGAAAGAAGGAAAGGAGGGAGGAAGAGAAAGGAAAAAGGATGGGAAGAAGGAAAGGAGACAGGAGGGCAAGAAGGAAGACAGGGAGGAAGAGAGGAAGGAAAGAAGGAAGGAAGGAAGGTAGAAGGAGAAAAAGCATAGAGGTAGGACTCTGGTGGCATGTTTGGGGTCAGAATGGCAGTCAGTTGGACCTGTGTGCAGTGTGGCAGGAGGCAGGCAAGACTGGAGAGGCACATCAGTCCTGGACCAGGTAAAGCAGGTCCCAGCCCTCCCTCCCCAGTCAGTGCCCCTCACACCTGAACTTCTCTATACAGATTACCTCTGGGATGGAGTATTATGTAATTTCTGTGTTAAGTCTGAAGCGCTAACTCTAGCAAACACGTCTTTGTATCTGCTTGCTCAGAAGAACCCAGTGTCCCGATCCCTGCCAACCAGTTGGAGGGATTTTATTTTAGATTCAAGTTGGTTTGAACTCCCTTTAATTCACTATGTGGCTGCAACTTCATTGTTGCTTATTGAAACAGGCCAAGTCAAGTAAAACATGGCCTCCATTTTGCTGACTGCTCCTCCCTGCCACTGTCACCTGCTGTTTTAGGTCACCTCATTTCTCCTACATGCAGATTCCCAGGCTGCTTGGCAAAGGCAATCCTTGTTTTCTTTTTTCTCTCTTGCGTGGAGTCTGTTCTGAGCAGTCTGAAGCCCAGAGGGCACTCAGCTTAAATTCCAGGCCGAGGAGTGGTAGGTGGAAAGGGGTTATTTATATATTCCTCTGCTTGGAATAGTAAAACATTTTAGAAGGTATGGTGTTTAATCATGTCTGAGCCTGAGGAATGTGGAGCCCCTGCAAGGAATTCTGTTACAAGAGGGTAAAAATAAGAAATCAGGAGCTTCTCCTGTCGAGCTTTCCAAAGGATTCTTTTTGACCCTCATGCCTCCCTGTCACACACTATTTTCCTACCATCTAAATTGTATTCTGAAATATTCTTAAGATGAATGCTCATTTCACCAAGAATTTGATAATCTACCTCTGAATCCTCTGTTTCAAAAAATTCTCCTCTGCATGCATCCTATGCAAAGAAAATAAATCCACGCTTACTTCTTAAAGTGAATTATCACTGGTATATGTATAGCAGCTAATTACCATTTCCAAATCTTTTGAGTTTCCTTTACCATGCTCAGTCATTGAGAGGTAGGCAGCTTTTGTGATTCTCACGTTAAGAGGATAAAAACTCACCAACAAAAGGTGCTGAAAAATAAGATGGGCAAATGCTCTTGCCAGGAGACCAAGCTTATAATTTCTGTAACATTCTTAGTCTCTCCTTACCCAGTGTCTGAGAATTTGAGACTTGAACCTGATCCTCTCAAGTTGCAGTGCAATATATGGCCATTATATCATCTGGAGAGCGTTCAAATAAGGAACTACTATTTTTAAGCAAAGACAAAATCCCTACCTTTCAAAATAGTATTATTTAGTACGTAAACTTTTGGAATCAGATATCAAGCCACTATAGGTCTAGCTACCATGTCAAGCAGGTTTGGCATCAGACACGCAGGAATCCACAAGTTATTCTGAAAGATTGCACTCTAAATGACAGGTGTTCCCACCTGAACTGGGTCTAACTCCCAGAGTCAATGGAAGAAAAGATTAGAATTACTGTCATGCATCAGAGTTTACATCATGGTCTGGTTTCTCTCCCCAGTGCAGTGAGTATCTAATTCTTTCTACATGAAACACTGTCTCAATAGAAAACAAGGGGAAGGAGCAATGCTACTTTTATTCAGTTAACATGCTTCATGTAAAAATAAGCATTTTTATTTTGGGATTGGTCGCAAACATGATGAGCCTTCCATTGGTTTCTTCATGCTTTTATGGCATATCATGTTCAAACTTATTTTGGTTTGCAAAATTCTCAGCCAAATTTCCATTGTGGAAAAAGAGAGACATGATATTGAGAAATCATAAAAGAAGAATGGTAGCCAAAGCCAGAAATAATTCTCTTGCTACATTTAACATTAGTCAATGCTTTATTAAAATAAAGTTTCCAGTTTGGGACATTACATTGTATGGTAAAAGGAAACCCCCACATAACTGGAAGGTTAAGCCATTGAACCTATAAGACTGAAAGGAAATGTTTTTAAAACATATGTTAAATAAACAATTGAGGATGCTTAGAAATTTATGAAAAACTGAAAGGTATTTAGAGATTTTGAGTTCAATAACCACCATTCATTCCTATCACCTCTAATTTACATATGAGGAAATGAGGATATGGAAAGGTTGAATTTATTATGTCTATGTGGTTAAATAGTGGTCAAGGTGGGACCAAAATCCTCCGGCTTCCAATTGGATGCAGTTTCCATTAGAGTAGGAGATGTGTTTTGATAATGGATGCCTCTGGATGAATTGATCCATGTGAGGATTCCTATTCCTATTACCTGAACTACTGCCTTAGTTTCTTTAGGGTTGGAAACATGGCTTTCCCTGAAATAGCATCCTCCACTGCGTGAACCAACTGATAGAATTTCTACTGCATATGTAATATGCAGATCAGTTTTGATGACTGTGGGGGGTCAAAAAGAGGAAAGAGTTTGCTCAACATCAATATGTCCTTGACTTTAGAATGGCTATCAAATATGGTTGCAGAGTTTACATGCTCAGGACCACTAACGAGAAAATAGATAATCATCTCTCTGAATTATTTGGACATTTTTACTTTCTGAAGCCGAATGTTAAGGCTTAATTTCTTGATTCACAACATTATGAAATTCCCTCTTAGATTCAGGAGGTTATGATTCTAGTCTTCTGACTCATCCTTTATCTCTCACTATGCCTCAGCAAAGTTCTTAAATGAACCCTGTGGTCCTGATCTGAATTGAATTGTTTCCCCATGAAATTCATATGTTAAAGCCCTACTTTCTATTGTGACTGTGTTGGTGATAGGGTCTTTGTCAAAGTAATGACTATTAATTGAGGACATAAGGGCTTGGCCTAATCCAATAGGACTGGGTGTCCTTATAAGAAGAAGAGACACCAAAGCTCCCCCTCTCTCCATACGTGCACAGAGGAAAGACAATATGAGAACACTGGGAGTACATGGCCATTTACAAACCAGGAAGGCAGGCCTCAAGAGAAACCAGTCCCAACGGCACCCTGATCTTGGACTTTGAGCCTCGAGAAGTCATATGAACATACATTACTCCTATTGTAGACCACTCCATCTATGATATTTAATTATGACAGCCCTAGAAGACTAATATAGATCTAGGTACTAGGTAGGATACTGCAAGAACAATTACTTAAAAATAGAGATATGGCTCTGGGTAAGGTATGGAAGAGTTTTGAGGTGCTTGTTAGAAAAAGCCTAGTTTATTTGCCTTGAAGGGACTATTGGTAGAAATATGGACCTTAAAAGTGAAGGCTCAGAGAGGAAAGAGAAGAGCTGCAGGGAAGCTTCTAGTATCTTAGAGAATACACGGATTAACATCTATCATCACAGAATGTTGGTAGAAATATAGATGGACTCTGCTGAGGTATCAGACAGAAATGGGGAATAAGTTATTACAAACTGAAGGAAAGGTGATCTCTGTTATAAAGTGGCAAAGCACAGGGGAGAAGGGAATAAAAAATTTCCTCCTTGGCACATGTCTGGACGAAGTCAGTAAAGGATTTTGGAGACTTGCAATAGGGAAACTGCTAAAAAGAATGGCATGTGCATAATGAATAGTGTGTGTGTGTGTGTGTGTGTGTGTGCACGCGCATGCATGCACACGTGCTTTCTGGGTACCATCTCAGTATTGCAAACATTTCCTACTTTATAACAACTACATGCAAATAACTATACTAAAAGATAGTTTTTCATCACTCTTCACCTGGAGGTAGAGTCATTAGAAATGTTGTGTGAAATTAAAGAGGGTTCTCCAATTAAGATGACAATTGCCTCTCACCCCCAAAAGTTCTTCTATCTACGATGCAGGATTTGTAAGACATTTATTATTATATGTAAACATTGTCTTGAGCCCATTTTTTTTTCAGATGATTTCAAAATGAAAGCCAAGTGTGGGATAACCTGGGTGGACATTTAGGGCAAATCTGAGGACAGTGTTAATGCAGAGTATGAGGAATGTCTAACTATAAAATTACTTCCTAAACAAATGTTTCCATCCTCATCATATCCTCTGCCCAAATTGATAACCCTTTGACAACACAGCATGATGTGGTCAACAATGACTAACCATAGCCCTTTATTCCTATTTCCTTCCAATGATGTATAAGAGTCCTTAGAAGGTTTCATGTGGGATAGTTAGTAAAAATCTTTTAGTTATCTCTATGATCTCTATTATCTAGTTTTCTACAAGTACATTTCCTTAGTGTGTATATATTTCTCACTAAAAACAGAACAAAGGGACATAGCAATGCATCATCTTATTCATGGATGTGTTGGGCTGGATCACTGTTTACTTTGTGAATCTCCATCTCTCCTTAAATGGAAACTATTCAACAATACTCTGGGACTCTTAGTCAGCAGAGTGCTTTTCCCCATGTAGGTGGGTTATCTCCATTGGAATGATCTAATTCCACATGGCTGCCTCTGTGTTGATCTGGGTACATTGTCAGAAGTTAGTATCCATTAGTGCAACTGGGTGGGGGCATTCTTTCAGGGAAGGCAGAAGTATAAAGAAAAATGTGTGCTCTCTTCTTAAAGCAGAAACCAGATTCATTTTTGTTCAAATTAGCTGATAGGTATACCCTCATATTTCTCCTTCAAACTTCTTTTCAAGTATCTTTCTCATTGTCTTGTCCCTCATTATCTGTCAAGAGGAAGACCACCCAAGTGAGAAGAAATAGACTGGGCCACATGCTAACTCAGGTGACTACAACTCACCGATTTAATTCAACATCCAAATTCAATAGATGGCTGTTTTGAGAACAAAAAGTGAGTATGTTTTATTTGTATCTGATGCTGCAGGTGAGGATGACAACACCGGTAACAAGACCTTTTTCCTGTGATGAAGATGATATATCCCATCATATAGGTGGAAGAAATAGCTGGGCATGGTAGTACTCATCCGTAACCTCAGTACTTAAGAGGGTAGACAGGAGGATTTCAAGTTTGAGATCACCTCAGCAATTTTGCGAGACTCTCAGCAACTTAGTGAGACTCTGCTTCAAAACAAAAGAAAAATAGTAATGGGGGTATAGCTCAGAGGAAGAATATCCCTCAGTCCAATCCCCAGTACCACAAAGAAAAATAAATAAAATAGATGGAAGAAACAGGCCCAAGAGCAGTGATAAGTATTCAGTTCACTAATCCAAACCCCAGGTAGTAGGCTTTCTATATTACCAAAGAGGGTTATTTTCCTTGGCAAAATTAAAATAAAATTTCTGCAACCAGCCAATTCTTAACCACTAGCTACTAGCAGACAACAGTGACTGGTTGAAATGATTATTACACTTTAATAAATAGAATCCAGAGCTTTATATATGAGGTCAAATCATGTTTCAGATTCCACTCATAAATCTTGAGATTCTGTTGAAGTGATGATCTCCCTTCTACAGAAAATCACACAAATACTTCAACATGGAGGGAATGCATGGATTCCCCGCTGCCACTACACTGGCCTTTGCAGATTAGATTAATACTGTAATGCCAAATGGAGCCCTCACTCCCCCCTCTCCCTCCCTACCATAACTACCTTTGACAGCTTTCTATACCTCCTGTCTTGCCTCTTCTCACAGCCTCCTCACTTAGAAAGTCCTGTGTGGCCTTGAACCCTCCATCTGCACTGAGTCACAGTGAACTGGTACAAACACCATCTCTGCATGTTAGGGCTCTTCTTCCAGCCTTCCGCAGTTTCCTCTGCTCACAGGATAGATGCTCCTGTGGTCAGCTCCATACTCACTTTTCCTCATGTTATGTTCTACAGGGTTGTTCAAAGATTCAATGTATTAATTCACACAAAGCCTGACATATTGCAATAAAAATTAGGTAGTAGGAATCCAGGGAGCTTTGAAGGTCTTTGGAACCATCCAACCCTACCTAGAAAGCAGATTACTTTTTTGGATTGCTCCAGTACTCTCAGTAACAATCAGAATCCATGCTAATCTTAGATTGGCTGGATGACCAAATTAATTCTTGTAAAGGGAGGAAAAAGGAAACAGAAATAAATGACAATTCCTGTTGACAAAGTTTATGGTCTTTGTGTGTGATGGAACCAAATGTACATGAAGAAGATTTCAGAATATTTCTTTACTCTTCTGGGGGGGGGCACTGAAGATTGAACCCAGAGGCATTCTTCCTCTGAGCTATAACCCCCAGCCCTTTTTATGTATTTTTTACACTTTAAAACAGGATTTTGCTAAGTTGCTGAAGCTGGCTTTGAACCTGCGATCCTTCTGTCTCAGCCTCCCAAGTACTGGGATTACAGGTATACACCATCACACCCAGCTAGAATATTTCAAATACAAAGATGCCAACTGCATTTAATGCTTAGTAGAAGGACATCACAGGAATGAACACAGTATATCTGACCTCTCCCTGGGAACCACTGTTGAATGAATAGTCATGGACATTGTGTCATTTATTTTTATGACCTGCAATCACAGGAAATGTTCAGTGCAGCCTGAACAGTTCGTCTTTGTTGTAGTTTGGAAATGTCCCTAGAGGTTCAGGTGTTATAGGTTTGGTCCCCAGTTGGCTGCACTATTGGGAGGTGTAAACTTTTGGAGACGGAACCTAGGTGCAGGAAGTAGGACACTTGGGGGCATGTCCTTGAAGGTTATATCTTGTCCCTAACCTCTCTCTCTGCTTCCTGGCTGCGATGAGGTAAGCAACTTGGCTCCCACAGGCCCTCCCACCATAATGCTCTGCCTCATCACAGGCCTAGAAACAATGGAGACAAGTGACTCTTCACTTAACTTCTACAACTGTAAGCCAAAATAAGCCTTTCCTCCCTTAAATTAATTTTCTTTCAGGATAATATTTTTTTCCTCAGGTATGGGACTAATGCAATCTTGAACATCTCAATCAACACACATGTATAGCATTACTACTGTAGACCGACCTGGACCTTGCTGCAAAGTGGGAATCTTGGAGCAAGTGTGGAAGTTGAAGGAAGGAAGTGGTGTCAGTGAAAAGACTCCTGCTCCTGGCATTTCTTCTCTCATATTTGGTTTTCACCCCATCTGATAGATAGTAATGTGGCTCCCAGTTCCCTGGACAATTTATAGCTATTTCCACCACAAATACAATCACAATTACAATCGCAATCACAAATACACCACAATTTATAGCTGTTTCCACCACAGATTTCATTGGAAGTCCTTTCTGAAGAATCAGATTTGAAAATAATAGTCAAATTAAATTCAATTGTTCGAGGAGAGGAGAACGGATATCCTTGAATATGGTAATACAGATCTACTATTCTGAACTGTATATCACAGGCTGTCATATCTCCTGCCAGAATGGAAACTTCAGGGATGGGCTCAGTCTACTATTCATGCACGTGTGTGTGTGTGTGTGTGTGTGTGTGTGTGTGTGTGTGTGTGCTTCTCTCTGATAAGTGGTACTTTCTTGATGTGGTGCTCAGGTTGAGTGATTTGCCAACTGGTATGGCCTGCTATTGGGGTGTGCTTCTTTGGAGCACAGTGCAAACACTGCTGTTGTTTGTTTGTTTTTCAAAATTAAGTAAATAGAAGAAAAGGGCATGGGGTTCATAGAGGGATAGAATTCCCAGCAGGGGGCCTGTCACCCTGCCCTGCTGACCGATGACTTTGGGCAAGTTACTTTGCTTCTTCATCTCTGGAGTGTCATACCAAGAAAGGGGTTGGATGGGAAGATCCCTAAGTCCCTTTTCAGTTTCAAATGCTATGACTTCCAAAGCCTGTTATTTGTTACAGCATTCCAGATGTTTAAAATCAAATAAAATTCTACATTTATTTTCTGAGAAATGTTTATCAGCTTCACAAAAAAGAAAACAAGGAATAAAAAAACAAATATATTTATTCTGCTAAAATGCCATATTTTAACTTCAAATATGTCCTATGTAAAAATTGCAGATGAGCAGATGAGTCTTTTTGTGTGTGTGTGTGTGGTACTGGGGATTGAACTCAGGGGCATTCTACCTCCGAGCTACACCCCCAGCCCTATTTTTTTATTCTATATTTTGAAACCGAGTCTCACTAAGTTGCAGAGTGCCTCACTAGGTAGCTGAGGCTGGCCGCGAACCCGGATCCTCCGGTCTCAGCCTCCCGAATGCTGGGATTACAAGCGTGCGCCACCATGCACGGCTTTTTTTTTTTTTTTTAATAGGACAGAAGGGTGTGGGTAATCTTATGCCTGCAAGGTTAAATCTGGCTCATTGCCTGTTGAGTAATTGAAGTTTCACTGGAGCACAGCTACACTCATGCATTTACACTTTGTCTATGGTAACAGAGCTGAATGGTGGCAACAGACACTGTATGGTTCTCAAGATCTAAACTTCTCTGGCTCTTTACAGAAAAACTTTGCCAACCCCTGCTGTAGAAAGTCAGAGTGGAGCCTGGAGGTGAAACATGCCTGTAATTCCTGTACTTTGGAGGCTGAGACAGAAAGAACACAGGCTCAAGGCCAGCCTTCGCAACTTAGATCCTATTTCCAAACTAAAATATAAAATAGGACTGTGCCAGAAAAAACAAAGAGATAAAGTCACAGTAGGCTTTCTTAATTAGTATTCATCTATGGAAGAGTTTGGAAGGTCCTTTCTACCAGAGGGCTGGATAGGACTGATCTTGATCCTATTTTCAACTGGGTACAACCATTGGATCTGCATTCAGATTTGAGTGTTGAATCCTCTTGTCTAGAATGAGAACAGAGGTGAACATTTAGGTCACAGAGATTTTGGAGCAGGGGAACTTGTGTGTTACTGTAGGTAACTGCCCAGCCATGTGCAGTACTGTGATGTAGGGGGCCAACTTTGAAGGAGGTGGCCTGGTGGCAATCGACCTGGGTCAGGCTCTGACCATTTTCTGCACTCCAGGGAATTCTCTGAAACACAGATCATTGTCCATGACTTCTCTGCTTAGGACCCTCCCATGATTCTTTACTGTGGACAAAATAAAATCCACCCTTGTAAACAGAGTAATTAAAGCTTCTACTATCTGTTTTTAACCTTTATGCAACCTTGAATTGTATTTCCTCTCTATTTCTTCATGTATCTTCTGATTGATCCTAATTCCCATGAGAGTGAAGTTCTGAGTGCAATTTATGTCTTTGCACCACCCCCTTCTTACAATGAAGATGCTGAAGACCTGTGCTGCCCTGCTCATCTCTGCATTGCCAGGCCTAGCGGGGCTGGAACAGAGCATGCCTTCAGCCATGTCTGTAGAGCAGTGAACAAATAAACAACCAGATGCTGCTTTATAATAAGCCATAGTGCTTTTCAAAATTAAAAAAAAAAGCATGGAAACAAAATTTGTATTCAGCTTAAATGATACACCATATAGATAAAAAAGATTCCGAGAAACATGGCTTCTACCCTTGGATCTAGTACAATTCAAAACCAAGAAAGCTCCTTGGCCCTTTCAAGATCCAGTTTCTATACCTGTTGAAAAAAAAAAAAAAAAGAAAAAAGAAAAAAGAAAGAAAAGGAAAAGGAAAAGAAAAAGATAACTAGTTTCCTGAGTCCTTAAATTCCCTTCAGATTTAATGTTCTTTCTGATTCTCTGTCTTATTTGAATGCCTTGTGCAATCTGGACACCTTAAATAGCATAATAAATTTCCTAGGAATTTGTCCTTCTTAGAAAAGTGTTTATGGAAAATGTAAACTCTGAGAAAAGATTTACAGGAATAAAGACCATTCTTAATTAGTTAGAATTTTACAGTCATCACAGAAAAAAAAATTAGAAAAGTACACAAGCTAAGGGGAGATTATTGAGACAAAGAACAAAATCAAGAGTGAGTGTGCAAGCAGTGGGAAAAAACCTCTGTTCTGCCCATGAAGCTGTCTTTCCCCTCACATGCCTGAGGCCTTACTCTCCCACATAAAAACACAGGTCAGGTCAGGGTGGGTGTCCATAAACATCTATGCTCTAACATTTTGCAAAAGATAGTCTCTCCCCACCCCCGAATCTCTCCTTCCTTCTCTCATTTATTCTTTTTCAGGGCATTCATACAGCTCAGAATGTTCTTCCTTCAACTTCCACTTCTCAGGTCCATTTAATACATTTTCCATTTAGTGAAGGTTCAAAGATAAATAAGGCAATGCATTAAAATGTCCCTAACTTAGTAGAAAGGCCTGTTGGCTGGTTGAGAAGTTACTCAGGATTGTACAGCTCAGAGATGCCCCAGAGGAGAGCCAGGGACCCATCGGAGCCGTCTTTCTCTGTCTGTGTTTATGTTGAAGGCCACAGGCCCTTCCCCTGTGGGATTGTGGGGAGGAGCCATTTTGCTTCCATGCATGTGAAATTTCCAGCAGATTTCATTTCAGAAAAGATCAAGGCTCTGAGAGGAAAGAGGCTCAACTGGCAGGCAGCCTCATAAATTCGTATTCCATATTGCTCTGTCGCTTTGTATTCAGCGGGGCAACTTCTCACAGCTCTAACTTTAATCAAAGAATTTTTAGTAGCACTTCCTGTCCAGAAAAAGTAACTGGATCGTGAGAGGTTTCCACTCCTCACTATTCAAGGAAACCAATCAATCCAATAGGGGTTTTAAAAGATTGTTAATTAAGGCAGGCATGGTGGTGTACACTTGTGATCCCAATATTTGGTAGGCTAAGATAAGAGGACCAAAGACATGTTTGAGGCCTGCCTCAGCAATTTGGTGAGGCGCTCAGCAACTTAGTGAGATAAAAAATGACTTAGGGCTGGGGATGTAGCTCTCAGGTAGAACACTACTTAGTTCAGTTCCCAGTAAACACACACACACACACACACACACACACACACACACACACACACACAGATTGTTACTTAACTTTACTGTTTAGAGCCATTTTAAGTTTACTGAAAATTGAGCAGAAAGTATAGAGGTCCTCTACATACATTCCCTCCCTCCTTCCAGTTTTCTGTTATTAACATCTTGCACGAATGTGGCATATTTATTAAAATTGATCAGTGAATATTGACACATTATTAATTAAAGCCCATAGTTTACAACTGTGTAATGTCATATGTTTTGCATTACAATACTGTAAAAAAGAGTGGCACTGTTCTACCTCCCCCTATGCTTCACCTTCTCATTTTTCTTCCCTGCTGTCTCACCTGAGTTCTGGCAACTACTGGTAATTTTCACTCTTTCTACAAATTTGCCTCTTCCAGAATATCATATTTTTGGAATCGTACAATATGTGAACTTTTCAAACTGGATTTTTTTCATCTAGTATTATGCATTTACATTCCTCCAGGTTTTGTGTGTCTTCATAGCTCATTTCTTTTTATGCCCAAATAATGTGCCATTGTATGAACGCACCTCCATTTGTTTATCCATACCTACTAAAACACATCTTGGTTGCATGCAAGTTTTGGCAAGTAGGAATACAGCTGCAATAAACATCTGTGTGCAAGCTTTTGTGTGGAAATAAGTTTTCAACTCATTTGCCTAAATACCACCAAGTATGTTTGTTGGATAATATGGTAAGAATATATTTAGTTTTGTAAGAAATTGCTACATTGTCTTCCAGAGTGACTGTACCATCTCCCACCAGCTATGAATGAGAATTCCTTTACATCCTCATCAAGATTTGATGTCAGTGTTTTGGAGTTTGGCCCTTCTAATAGGCATATAGTGGTACCTCACTATCATTTTAATTTGTAATTTCCTAGTGATATATGAGGTTGGGTATCTTTTCACGTGAGTATTTGTCATTTGTGTATGTGTTTGGTGATGGGTCAGTCAGCTTTCCATTGCTGTGACAAAATACCTGAGATAATCAATTTAAAAGAGATGTTTCTCTTGGCCCGTGGTGCAGAGGTTTCAGTCCATGGTCCCTTAGTCTTGTTGCTCTCGGCCTGTGGTGGCACAGTGCACCATGGTGAGAGTGTATGGTGAAGGAGCTCTGCTTATCTGCTTACTCTGTAAGCTCTGCTTACAAAGAAAGAACAAGAAAGTCCTGGAGTCCTGAGATCTCCTTTAGGGACATACTCCCAATGACCTAACTTTCTTCTACTAGGCTCCACCTTTTACAGGTTCCACTACCTCCCAATGGCACCACAGGCTGGGGACCAAGCCATTAACACCTGGACCTCTAGGGGACATACTAGATCCAGACTGTAGAAGATGATTTTTTAAAATGAATTTTAAATTGAGTTGTCCCATTTTTGGCTGCTTTCAAATTGGTTATTTTCTTGTTTTTGAGTATTTTCTTATTTTTGCATATTTTGGATCAGTAGGTTTTAATGAGCTCCTTCTGCTGTGATAAGAGTTGTGGGGGCCATAGCATATACTGACTACATCTGCCCTCATGGAGTTCATCATCCAGTTGAGAATAAGGATCCCAAATTCGTTCATGTGAAACAGAACAGTGTGGATGATTGTGGTACCACAAATGTATATGTTTTAGTTTGTGATACGACATGAAATTAGATCTTTAGATCTTCTTGTAGTCTTTTAGGTAGAGTGGGGAGTCACAGGTCTCATGTTCCATGGTTTTTTAGATGTACCCATAACACATACACACACACACACACACACACACACACACACACACTCACACACACTGGCAATTCAGAGGCTAGGGTTCCATGTTAGTGAGGGGAAATATTCACTTTGGGGCCATTTTCTAAAATCTGCTTTGTAATAAAAGTTTATTTTAGTCTTTCAGATAAAGAGTTCTATATATAATGACCTAGGTCAATCAGTAGAAATATGTAAGATTTTTCAATTAGTGGGACCTTTTTTTTGGTTTACTTATTTTTGTTTGTTATTTAGAGAGATAAATTTTGAAGAAAGAAAGCAGGGCTAGGAAATATCTACCCTGTTGATCTTATTGGGGAAAAAAATTGAAATATCTACCAGGCTGATATTAATGAGATGAGGAGAGATAAAATTCTGAGAACTGGAGATATTTTTGGGAAACATTTCTTATTACTACTCCATTAAGGCAGGGAGGCAAACTTAATGGAAAGTAAATGGCAACTCTCTCAACAACACTAGTGAGAAGGAACCATTAACTGGGTGTGCTCAGCAAGTCCTAGTTCATTTATCCTCGCAGCAACTTCAGATGGGAATGATTGAGTTTTGTTTTATGGATTGGGAAGCAGTCTAAGAGAGGCCACGGGATTTACTGAAGGACGCACTGCTCACTTCAACTTGAGCTAGGGTATTTGACCCCACGTCTGGTATTCTAGAGTAGAACTGTCTTTTTTTATGGTTTGGTTTCCTGTGGAAAGTCACTATCTTTAAGTGACACTATCTCAAAAAAAGTGAGTCTAGACCACCAAGCTATGTTTAGATTATGCTTTATAATCATCTCTACTAGACCTACTTATTTATTTAATTTTGTCTGTCATACTTATTATATTGAATTTATAGAGTTTTTTTATGAAGGACTTTTCAAATTGAATATGACCACTTAAAGACAGGGAATATTCATTAGATATATTAAGTCAAAATGAGGTAACAAAATAGAATGACTATAGTGCCTTTGCTTTTGCTATGTAAACATATGCTATACATAAGCAATAATATTGGAAGATTATAAACCAAAATTCTAACAGAGATTGTTTGGGTGGTGATGTTATACATGACATTGAATCATCATTTTTATAATTTTATTCTATGTTCCTGATTTCCTATGATAGGGAAAATAAAAGTACAGTAAGAGTTGAAGCTGTCCTGAGCACTCAATGTGGGTTACCTGGTCATGACAGCATGGCACAGTACATCAGTCAGGGCCCTTCAAACCCTGCCTCCCACAATTATTCAGGGCAATGGTGCAGCCAATGTGTATTATGTAGGGATTTTACTTGGTACTCAAAATGCTAAACTGTCAGCTGGTGAGCTTAAGCCATGTCAGAAACATATGCAGGGAGACAAAACATACCTTTAGAATCCAGAGGGCCAGTGTCTCTAATGGTCTGGAGCTGTATAATCCTTTGTCCAATTACTATACACCTGAGTTTGAAGAACTTTTATTGATGGGAAGTATGACTTATGGTGACTTGCTGTATACTGAATCATTCTGAGGTTCTACTTCCTGAAGAGCATAATTTTCTTGGGAGTACTTGAGTTCTAATCGCTTCTTCTGCTTCTGGTCCACAAATAGAAAATATGTTTACTTTTGCCAGAGATAATTTATTTTTAAACATATCATGAGTTTCAATTCTAGAAAAAGGAGAAAGATTTCATGAAAGCCAGAACATAGTCCAGAATTGGATGAATCTTTGAGGTTTTTTTATTTTATTTTATTTTTATTTAGAATCCAACCCCTCCCAGAATAATATGAAGGAATCTCTTGACCATGGGGAGAGGAAAAAAGAGAAATCATAACATTGACATTGACATGCTATTCAAGTCACCTTGAACAGAGGCCATGAATAGTTCACAGACAAATGAAAACTGCTATTTGGCTTCTCTTGCCTAAAACTTGGAGTGGACCTGCTCAGCAGAACTACTACTGAGGGTCTCAATGCTATTACTAGAAAATATGTGGGTAAGATAGCAAGCAAGAGGCACAGTCACGCCTGAGTCACACTCTGACTTCGCATGGTGTGACCTAGCTGCATCTCAGTTTCTCCTCCTCTTCCAGTGGCTGACTTCAGGTATAGGTCTCTATAATTTATGCAATGTTCCTACTTTATCTGTGGAAGGCCTGAAGAGGGAAGGAAAAGTTTTTCCTGGGGGTTCTCATGGCTGAGTCCCTCCTTCTTTTAGAAGTGAATTCAAATCTCACTACCTCAAGGAAGCTTTCTATGCTTTGGTAGAAAAGTTAACTGCAATTGTTTACAGTCTTTACTGGAAGGGACCTAAGTCCTACATATTTATTTTCTGATTATTGGTCTGTACACATGTATTTCCTCTACAAGAGCATTGGTGCTTGCAGATAGCAAAAGAGTTTGGGAGAAATAAAATCAAGTGCTTAAAAAAAAAAAGAGAGAGAGATAATCTTTTTAATATATTCAGAAAGTGATCTCTTATTTCAGAAACTAACCAGAGCTTACTAAAGAAATAGCTACAAAGAATCTAGGCTACATTTGTTTTGGGTTTGGAGGATGCTCCATCCCTCAAGTAGAGAAGAAGTGACCCCAGAAGTGTTTCTTCCAGCCAGGGCAACAAGGGAGGATTTATTAGTGTGTTGCTGGCAGGTTTGAGGGTCAGGTCTGTTTATTTTGTGTTGTTTTCTCACTCCATGAGAACTGGTTCTGGTCCTTGTGTGTGTGTTTGAAGTCTGCACAGGAAGTTGGGGTTATAAGAGCCTCACTTCTAGATGATTCCAAGGCTCTGGGAGCACGGGCCAAACTGTGGGCCAAGAGCAAGGCAGAATGCTGGCCATTGTGTGAAAAGGTGGCGCAGGAGGGAAGGATGTGCCCTGGTCCGGTGGCAAGGGAGCCAATGGTTTGGTGTCTGGGAGGCATAAAGGAAAGGACATTGTGACAGGACTATCATTTAGGATTTCCTTAGCTGGCTGCATTTGTGTGACCTCCACGGTACCTGGCTGTGGCCCAGTGTGGTAAGAACATTGCTGGGAGAACCTGGGCCACAGTCGCTGTGGAAAAAGCGGTTGCCTCACTGTGGAAAGATTTTTACAATCTGCAATTTGCTATAGGCCAGCAATCCTCCCACTGACAGGCTTGAAAAAAATTAAAAATAAATTTAGAGTTTATGCATAATAAAAACTTTATGTGCCATAAAAATTGTTTCTCTGGGACTGCACCGCGGATCCTTGCCTCAGCCACATATTCTGGAGAGCTCGCGTTGGGTGATGTGTTGATTTAATTTTCCAATCCATGCCAAATGAAATAAATACCCTTAGTTTTGATCTGGTAACATATAATGGATGGCCAAAGGGATGTGTGATCAAAGGTTGTACTTCCCCAGGGAATAACTGTTGAATGATGTACTTGAGCACATTATAGCCTCAGACTAGTTGACCGGAGACAGTCGGGCATATGCTTAGCATGGCGACATGTACAAAAACGACAGTAAAACAAATAATTCTAACTATGCCCTGCTAGTCATGCCCTGGCTTCCATCTCATGTACTTTCATTTGAAGTGGGTCAGAGAAACTCAGAATGTTCCATTTGCAGCATTTTAGTTTGTTAGTATTATACTGACCAAAATTAATTGAGTTTGGCTCACACAATGGGATCAGCCTAATATTTACTCAGTTTTTAGCCTCTTCTGGAGAAACCATACTGAATCAGTTCAAGTCAGATAAGATGTGTGGTGTCCAAAAGCATATTTCTGGATGCTTTGCCAGCCTCTTATTCTGGGAGAATTGAAGCTCTTTGTTTTTGTAGCTGGCTGTGGCCATCTCACGCACATTCTCAATTAGAGACCCAGATCTTGGAGATTATTATCATTATTATTTGTGGCACTGGGGATTGAACCTGGAGCATTCTACCTCTGAGCTACACCCCCAACCCTCTTTACATTTTATTTTGAAATAGAGTCTTTCTAGGTTTCTGAGAGTCTTGCTAACATTACTGAAGTTGTTCTTGAACCTGTGATCCTCCTGTCTTAGCCTCCCAAGGATCACTAGCATTATTGTCAGTTATCAGCTTATTAATCTGCAGATGCCTTCACATCTTTGGTGCCACCTCTCTGTGTTTATGTATGAATGTACCTGCCCCTGCTATACTGACTTTTAGAAGCTTCTTCAACTTTGACAACTTAACAGAAATGCCTATGGTAAGAGATATCAAACACAGACTGGCCTTTTTTTTTTTTTTTTTTTTTTGCGGTACTGGGGATTGAACTCAGGGGCATTCTACCTCCGAGCTATACCCCCAACCCTATTTTTTATTCTTTATTTTGAAACCAGGTCTCACTAAGTTGCTGATTGCCTCACTAGGTAGCTGAGGCTGTCCAAGAACCCGGATCCTCTGGTCTCAGCCTCCCAAATGCTGGGATTACAAGCATGCGCCACCACGCCCGGCTCCAGACTGGCCTTTTTAAGAAAAAAAAAGGAACTAAATTTCAAGTAGAGGTGTGTTGTTGCTGCCTGAAGGAGTTTGGACCAACATCTTCAAGATATTGCATATTTGAGGAAAAGTCTCAAATGTTCAGAACAATCTTTGTATTTCTAAATTGAAAGATTGAGAACAAGCAATGTATATTTGAGTCACAGGTCCTAGCCCCATGTGTTCAGCTTAAGTCTTATTTCTTTTTGAAAACCATAGCCAGGTGGTGGCATCCATCAGTAATCCCAGTACTTCAGAGGCTGAAACAGGAGGATTTCAGGTTTGAGACCAGCCTCAGTAACTTAGTGAGACCCTTAGCATCCTAGTGAGACTCTGTTTCAAAACAACAACAAAATAAAAAATAAAAAGGGTTGAGGGTGTAGCTCAGAGGTAGAATTCCCCTGGGTTCAATCCCAGTACCACAAAATAAATAAATAATACAAATAAAAATTATAAACACAAAATAATTCTTGCTTAAGTGTGCTTTCTTTCTTTATGTAAGTTACTTCAAAGATGGGTACCACCATAAAACGACACGGCCCAATTTGTTTGCAATATACATATCATCATAGATTAATGCCTAATGCCTCTATTTAATTAACACAATTATATAATAGAAGAATCTAATTGCAGGGTCAGCTGCAGGAATCTGCTGTTTCAACATTTCTGAACCATCTATTTTTAGGATAGCTAATATTTTCCTATTTCCTTTAGTGGGAAGATCTCTTGTTATAAATCTTTGTTTACATATATATTTGCATGCAAACATATACATATGTTTATAGTTTCCAATTTGTGTTTTCACCAGTACCATTTTATATTTACATCCTCTGAAAATATTAGCATTACAACCTAGATTCCTTTGGCATCTTGAAATTAATAGGTCACTTTGTGATAAGACAGACATTGTGTCCCACAAGGAAAATACAAAAATAAATAAATATTATTTCCAAAGAAGCCATCCAGTTTTAAATTAAAATGCTTTCAAAAGCTTGCTAACTAAATTGCTTTTAAACCAGTACTCGAGTATCTATGAAACAAATAAATACCTTCTGTTGCAATCACACCCAGAAGATTTGAGTAGACTCCTTAATATGCCTACCTTCTTTAAAATCACCATTATCCTAATTAAACTGTAACAGTTTTCACATGCAGATTAAACAAATTAGTATGGAAATTTTCAAGCATACACGAAAGTATACAAAATAATATAGCCAAACTCCATTGCCAAGCTTCAACAGCTGGTAGTGTCGTGGAATAGATTTTTTATTGAATTTCTTGTTAGAGCACATTGTAAAGTATGAGGATGTTGTGTGACCTACACCGTCTATTCATTCTCAGTCTAATGTTCTATTTAATAATGCAATATTCCCTGGGAAAGAATAATTGAGTAAATTGAAGGGGGTGGGGATGTTAGCCTCAAAATTTGTCAGAGGAAGATGACCAAAATAGGGGAAAGGATTTATGTATTCATTGTTTTGCCCACTTAACTAGCATTGCTGTGTACCTAGTCCAAGCCAGGTTTTGTTAGGCAAACATGCTATCATCATTTCTAGCCTTCTAGATGCTAACAATTCAGTAGGAGAGAAAAACTAGCCTCAACTAGCAGCTGACCTTCTCCTTACAGGAACGGAGTGGACTAGGGAGGAAATGATAGATGTGTTTTGGGTTTGATGAGAAACTCAAAAGCAGAATCTTAAATAAGCATACCACAGTAATATAAAAATTCCCATAGAAACAACTACAATTCGGTGGGTAAAAAAAAAAAAAAAAAAAGCCAGCAGGGCTGTAACTCAGTGGATGACAGATATGTAGGTTACAGAATTGCTGCTGAATTGAGTTCAGCCATAAACAACCTATGTGGATTGGGCTTGAGCTCTTAAAATGACAAAGAGGACTGATGAAGACACAATCCGAAGCCCAGAGAGTAAGCACACAGCAGAGAGCCCTCATTAGGTCTCAGAAGACATGTTCTTCTGAGATGCACGTAGAAAAGGAAGCATTTATTGCTAAGGACATCCTCTTTCTATTTCCAAGTTCACCAAAGTAGGTTTTCTCTCTTAGCTGAAAAAATGAGGAACAACTTGTGATATTAACTACAAACAATTTCTGAAGTTTAGGAAGCAAAACTAAGGCAGAAATAGAAACCACAAGTATGGACATATTCAAACCAGAATTATATAGGAGCTTAGCAGGAAAGAATATTATGTCCTATTGTGGTTTACCCACAAGTTGGGCTGCTGGGCCAATCTTGGAGATTCTAAGGCTGTTTTCAACTTATAAATTCCTGTGTTTTTGAGTCAAATGACAGACCGACTTCTTAAGGTAATGACTCTCTTTCTGTGTCAGAGAGATGTTGGCTCAGGATTATTTTTGTTTTATGTGATACTGTGATGATCAACTGCCACAAGTTCCTGAAATGAATCTTTACCTACACTTATAATCTCAATGACTTCATGTAACAGTTTATTTTGAAGATCAATTGGACTGATATTGTAAACTGCTGAAAACACATTGGAACAACAATGGAAAATAAAAGCAGCAGCACTATAAATTTAGAAAGTATTCATTATTTTATAGTGTCAATGAAGCTGATGTTAGAGATGTATTCAATCAGATAAAAAGCTATTGGCTAATTAGAATCTGGCAGGGTTTTATCTGTTAATTATTGTGGAAGAGAAAATTGACAAAGGTGATGATGTGGTGGGACTTCTGAAGAGAAAGCAGCCCTTGGGAAAATTGATAAATCTTCTAATGATATTTCAAAAATAATCCTCTTTATTTTTTATTGTAATAATTCATGCATTGTAAGCATACATCTTTGTTAAGTACAAATTGATAACGACATATGTGCACACATTTCTCATTTGACCCCTTCCCCAATTCCCACCCCACTCCCTCGCTCTCCCTTCCTCTCAAGTTCAGTTTAGTGAGTGACTTTGATATAATTGCGTAAGTACATCCTGTGCATTAGGGTGTCCCCCCTACATCCCGTCCATCCTCTTCAGTTAAATTAACTTCTTTGCTTATTGAGGGTCTCTCCTTTTTCATCTGGAGACCCTCTTATGCCCCATCTTCTCCCTAGCGTCCACATATTAGGGAGAACATATGCTTCCTTACTCTTTGTGACTGACTAATCTCACTTAACATATTGTTTTCCAGTTGCATCCATTTCCCTGCAAATAACATAATTTTGTTCTTCTTTATGGCTGAGTAAAATTCCATTGTGTACATATCCCATAGTTTTGTAATCCATTTATCTGTCGATGGACATCTTGGCTGCTTCCATATTTTGGCTATTGTGAGTTGCATAGATACATATGCGTCAGTCTGATAGTTTGGTTTCCATTCTTTAGGGGAGATACCCAGAAGTGGTATTGCTGGATCATATGGTAGGTTCATTCCCATTTGTCTAAGGATCCTCCATACTGTTTTCCAGAGTGGCTGCACTAGTTTGCAATCCCACCAACAATGTATTAGGGTTCCCACTTCTCCACACCCTTGCCAGCATTTGTCGTTGTTTGTGTTGATGATTGCCATTCTGATTGGGGTTAGGTGAAATCTCAAGGTAGTTTTGATTTGCATCTCTCTGATTGCTAATGATGTGGAACATTTCCTCATACATTTATTGGCCATTTGTATTTCCTCTTTTGTGAAGTGTCTATTTAGATCCTTTGCCCATTTTTTGATTGGGTTATTTGTTTTCTTAGCTGTGCTTTTCTTGAGTTCTTTGTATGTCCTAGATATTAGACCTCTATCCGAAGAGTAACTGGCAAAAATCTTCTCCCACTCTGTAGGCTCTCTGTTGAGGTTCTTGATAGTTTCCTTTGCTGTACAGAAGCTCTTCAGTTTAATGCAATCCCATGTATTGATCTTCCTTTAAGTTGCTTTTGCTTTTGGGGTCTTGCTGAGAAAGTTTTTATCTGTGCCTATGTGTTGAAGTGTTGGTCCTATGCCCTCTTCAAGTAGCTGCAAGGTCTCTGGCCTAACTTCCAGGTCTTTGATCCACCTTGAGTTGACTCTTGTGCAGGGTGAGAAAGTGGGGTTTATTTCTATTCAAAAATAATCCTCTTTCTGAACATGTTGAAAAAAATCCAAATGTGAGGTAAGTTAATTGTTCTATGATGCAATTATGCTAGAAAAATTCTGTGCGAATCCCCAACTTTTTATTCATTTACTGTCCTAAGATTTAGCATACAATCACAATCATAATCTCAAGAATATTAGGCTGAGCTGGGCTTGGAGGTGCACGCCAGTACTTGGAAGGCTGATACAGGAGGATCACAGGTTCTAGGTCAGCCTCAGCAACTTAGTGAGAACTTCAGCAACCTAACAAGACCATGTTTCAAAACAAAAAATATAAGAGACTAGGATGTGCCAGGAGGTACAATGCCCCAGGGTTCAATCCTCAGTACCCCCCACCCCACACACACATAAGAATAGAGATGTAGGTCAGTGGATAGAGCACTTGCCTAACATGTACAAGGCCCTGAGTTCAATTCCTCATATTGAAAAAAAAGGTGTGTATCAAATGCAAGTTAAAGAAATTTTATTATTTTTTGTTTAATTTTCAAGGCTATGTTCAAATCTAACTTTTTATTTCTTCCAACTATTTCTTATGTCCATTTTGGTCTTATTTTTTATTTTTTGAAGTACTGGAGATTGAACCAGGGGCATTCTACCTCTGAGCTATAACCTTAGCCCTACTGTTTATTCTTTATTTTTGAAAAAAATGTCTCCCTAAGTTATGGAGCCTCACTAAATAGCTGAGGCTGGCCACAAACCTGTGATTCTCCTGTCTCATCCTCCCAAGTATTGGGATTACAAGTGGGTGCCACCAAATCTGGCTTGTTTTTAAATAGAATAAGTTTTTAAAATGCTGTTATTGGTATATTATAGTCTCATATCATAATGTAAATCATGTTGAAAGTGACATACATGCTTATAGCAATTAGTAGCTCCCCTTTCGCCTCCCCATCTCCCCCCTTCCCAATACAGAGTACTGGGATTGACGTTGATATTTTCACATATGTACACATAGTCCATGGTAGTAATTCCATTAATGAACCTCACCCTTCCCCTTCTCCTTCCCTTAGACCATCTCCCTGGCTCCCCTGAGGTTTCCCCTTCATTATCTGGAGTCCCTTTGGTATCCCCATTACTCCCTAGCTTGCACATATGAAAGAAAACATACCACTTTCTGTGACTGGCTAATCTAACTTAGCATAATGTTCCCCAGCCTCCTCCATTTCCTTGCAAGTGACATATTTTTTTTCCTTTTTATTGCTGAGTAGAATTCCATTGTGTGGATATTTCATAATTTTGTAGTCCATTCGTCTGTTGATAGTCACCTAGGTTGGTTCCATAATTTGGCTATTGTGAATTGTACTGCTGTGAACATACGTATGCATATATTACTGCAGTTCTCTAGTTTCAACCTCTTTGGAAAGATACCCAGGAGTGGTATAGCCAGATCATATGGTGCATCCATATGATCCCAGTTTTCTGAGGAATCTCCACACTGATCTCCATAGCAGCTGAACTAATTTGTAATCCCACCAACAGTGTAGAAGAGTTCCAACTTCCCCACATCCTCGCCAACATTTACTATTTTTTGACGTCTTGATGATTGCCATTCTTATTGGGGTTAGATGGAATCTCAGTGTAGTTTAGATTTGCATCTCCCTAATTGCTAATAATGCTGAATATTTTTCATGTATCTATTGGTCATTTGTATTTCTTCTATTGTAAAGTGTCTATTCAATTCAATTGCCCATTTCTTGATTTGGTTATTTATTTTTTTAGTGTTAAGACTTTTAATTTCTTTGTATATTTAGATATTACTCCTCTATCAGAGGGATAACTTGCAAAAATCTTTTCCCATTCTGTAGACTTTCCCTTTAGACTCTTGATGGTTTCCTTTGATGAGAAGAAACTTTTTAATTTAATGCCATCCCATTTATTAGTTCTTGTTTTAATTTTCTGAACTTTGGGGGTCTTGTTGAGGAAGTTTCTACCTGTGCCTATATGTTGAAGTGTTGGACCTATGCCCTTCTCTAGTAGCTTCAAAGTCTCTGGTCTAACTTCAAGGTCTTTGATCCATATTGAGTTGACTCCTGTACAGGGTCAGAGGTAAGGATTTAGTTCCATTGTTCTACAAATGGATAACCACTTTTTCCAACACCATTTGTAGAAAAGACTATCTTTTCTTCAACATGTGTGTCTGGCACCTTTGTCAAAAATCAATTGTCATTAAGTATGTAGATTTGTTTCTGTATTTTGTATTTGGTTCCATTGGTCGTATATGTCTGTTTTTGTGCCAATACCATGTTGTTTTTATTACTATAACTCTGTAGTATAATTTGAATTCAGGAATTGTGATGCCTCCTATATAGTTCTTGCTGAGAATTGCTTTGGCTATTCTGGGTCTTTTGTTTCTCCATATAAAATTTATGACTGATTTTTCTAGGTCTATGAAGAATGACATTGGTATTTTGATAGGGATTGCATTAACTTTGTAGATCACTTTTGATAGAATGGCCATTTTAATAGTATTTATTCTTCCTATCCAAGAGCAAGGAAGATCTTTCCATCTTCTAAGGTCATCTTCAATACCTTTCCCCAGTTAGGTTTATTCCTAGATATTTTATTGGTTTTGAGGTTATTGTTAATGAAATTGTTTTCTGGATTTCTTTCTCAGTGGATTCATAGTTGGCATATAGAAAAACTATTGATTTTTTTTTGTGTGTGTGGTACTGGGGATTGAACCCAGGGACATTCTACCTCTGAGCTACACCCTCAGCCCTATTTTTTATTCTTTATTTTGAAACAGGGTCTCACTAAGTTGTGGAGGGCCTCATTAAGCAGCTCAGGCTGGCCGAGAACCCGGATCCTCCTGTGTCAGCCTACCAAGTACTGGGATTACAAGCGTGTGCCACCATTCCCGGCTCTACTGATTTTTTTTAAGGTTGATTTTGTATCCCACTACTTTGCTGAATTTGTTAATCAGCTCTAGTAGCCTTTTGGTTGAGTTTTTTGGGTCTTCTAAATATAGGCTCATGCCATCTGTAAATAGAGATCATTTTAATTCTTTTTTTCCTATTTGAATTCCTTTGATGTTCTTCTCTTGTCTTATTCTTCTGTCAAGAGTCTCAAGGACTATATTGAAAAGGAGTGGTGATAGCAGGCATCCTTGTCTAGTTCTGAATTTTAAAGGGAATCCCTGTAGTTTTTTCCCATTCAGTGTGATGTTGGCTTTGGGTTTATTATATATTGACTTAGTGATGTTGAGGTATCTATACAGCAATAGATATTTATTCCAATTTTCTGCAGTGATTTTTTTTTTAAACATGAATGCATGTTGGATTTTATCAAATGCTTTTTCACTGTCTATTGAGATGATATGGTGATTTTTGTCCTTGGTTCTATTTATGTGGTAAATAACATGTAGTGATTTGAGTATGTTGAACCAGCCTTGCATTCCTGGGTTGAAACCAACTTGGTCATAGTGTACAATTTTCTTGATGTGGCCTTGAATGTGCATGGCTAGTATTTTGTTTACAATATTTGCATCTATGTTAATCAATGATACTGATGTGTAATTTTCTCTTCTTGAGAGATCTTTATTTGGTTTTGGTATTAAAGTCATACTGGCTTCATAGAGGAGTTCTAAGAATTCCATCTCTCTCAATTTTATGGAATAACTTGTGAACTATTGGTTTAGTTATTCTGTAAAGGTTTTGTAGAATTCAACTGGGAATCCATCTGGACCTGGGCTTTCTTTGATGGTAGACTTTTTATTGCTGTTGGTTGGTTTAGGTTTTCTATATCTTCTTGGTTCAATTTAGGTAGGTTGTATGTGTCAGTTTATTGGAATATAAATTTTCAAAATAGTTTCTGATGATCCTCTGGATTTCCCCACTGTCTGTGGTGATGCCTCCTTTTTCACTTCTGATTTTAATAATTTGGGTTGATTCTCTCTTTCTTTTGGTTAGATTGGCTAGGGGTTTGTCAATCTTGTTGATGTTTTCAAAGAACCACCTTTTTGTTTTGTTGATATTTTGCATTGTTATTTGTTCTGTAGTTTACTGGTATCTGCTCTGATTTTAATTATCTACTGCATTCCACTGGCTTTGAGATTATAATGTTCTTGTTTTCCTAGGTTCTTGATATGTCATTAGGTTATTTATTTGGTGACTTTCTGCTTTTCTTATGTGGGCACTCAGTGCTATAAATTTTCCTTTTAGCATAATCTTCAAAGTGTCCCATAGATTTTGGTATGTTGCATCTCTATTTTCACTTAATTCTATGAATTTTTAAAATTTCTCCCCTTATTTCTTCTCTTATCTAGTCCTCTTCCAACAATGTATCATTTAGTCTTCATGTATTTATGTAATTTCCTTTAGTCTTCATGTATTTATGTAATTTCCTTTGGTCTTCCTGTTGTTGATTTTAAGTTTCATTCCATTGTGATCTGAGAAGATGCAGGGAATTATATTACATTTTTAATTTTTGCTAGTACTTGCTTTGTGGTCCAGGATGTGGTCTATTTTGGAGAAGGTTCCATGAGCAGCCAAGAAGAATGTGTATTCACCTGTTGTTGGTTGAAATATTCTGTATATATCTATTAGGTCCATTTGGTTTATAGTGTTCTTTAGGTCTGAAGAGTCTTTAGTCATCTTTGCCTGAAAGATCAATCTACTGGTATTAGTGGTGTGTTGAAGTCTCCCAATATTACCAGTATTATTGTATTTAGGTCTGTTTGAAACCTGATTTCTTAAAGAGTTTGTTTTACAGAAGTGGTTGCACTCACCTTTGGAGCATAAATGTTTACTATCATACCTTATTGTTGGATTATTCCTTTTATTAATAAGAAGTGACTACTTTGTCTCTTTTGATGTGTTTTAGCTTAAAGTCTGTTTTGTCGGATATGAATGTTCCTACCCCTGCTTGCTTTGGTCTTCATTTGCATAATGTATATTTTACATCCTTTCACCTTTAACATATGCATGTCTTTGGCTGTAAGGTGATTTTCTTGCAAGCAGCATATATTTGGATTATGTTTTTCAATCCACATTGCCAGTCTATGTCTTTTAATTGAGGAATTAAGTTCTTTGACATTCAGTGTTATTATTGAGATATGACTTTTGTTTCCTGTTATTTTGAGTTCTATTTTCTATTTGATGTAGTGTTATTTCTCCTTTTCTTAGTTGTCTATCTGGTGGAATTTGTATCTTCTCTGGTTCTTGTATTTGCTTCTTTGTGTTTTATTTCTTTAAATATTTTTTCTAGCACTGGCTTGGTAGTCATGAATTCTTTTAGTTTCTGCTTGTCTTGTAATATTTTTTTCTATAATATTTTTGAATGATATCTTTGCTGGGTATAGCAGTCTTGGTTGGAAGTTGAATGTCTCCTATACATAAAGGTCCAAGTCTTTTTCTGTTTGGGAAATTCTATCAAATTATTTCTCTGAAGAGGTTTCTTTCTTTCTTTCTTTCTTTTTTTTTTTTTTTTTTGCAGTACTGGGGATTGAACTCAGGGGCATTCTACCTCCGAGCTATACCCCCAGCCCTATTTTTTATTCTTTATTTTGAAACAGGGTCTCAATAAGTTGCAGAGGGCCTCACTCAGTAGCTAAGGCTGGCCACGAACCAAATGCTGGGATTACAAGTGTACGCCCCCACACCTGGCTTCTGAAGAGGTTTCTATTACCCTTGGCTTGTGCTTCTAGACCTTCTTCAATGCCTTTTATCCATAAGTTAGGATGCTTCATATTGTCCCATATTTTTTGGAAGTTCAGGTTATTTTACTGTATTGTCTTCTCTATATTGTTGACTGTGTTTTCAGTTTTGAATGAACTGTTTTCCAAGAGTGATACTCTGTTTTCCATGTGGTTTATCCTGCAAGAGATGGTTTCTATTCCTGTCTTTAATTCATTTATTGACTCCTTCATTTTGTTCAAAGCCTCCTTTTGGTTCTTTCTTAGGATCTTAATTTCCTCTTTCATTTCCTGCATACTTTCTTTGAGACCTTTCATCATATTGAAGATCAAAATTCAGAATTTTCCTTCTTGCATTTCCTGCAGATCAGTATCAGTGACCTCCCCTGTTTTTGAGTTGTGGGAATTTATTGTTTCCTCACTGTTCTTAATTTTCATATTTTCAGAGTTCTCAGGGTTGTAGTTGTGTTGTCTTGGTATCTTCTTCCTCTTGAGAGTTATGAGAGCCAGGCAAAGAAGTGTAGACTTCTACCCAGAAGGTTAGGTCATGAGAGTGGGGGATACTATCAACTTTTGAGTAGGATTGTGAAATAATGAAAACGACCCAATGATTTTATACAATGGGAAGGGTCCCAAGAGAAAAAGTGTGGAAATAAACCAATGCGAAGATTATTGAAATATATATAAACTTGGAAATCTGCAAGCTGGGATCTTAGTGGTCTTAATTCAACATTTTCCCATTCCATGTATAAATTCTTCTTTTATCACTTTGCTATATGATAAAGTGCAGAAAAATAGAAGGCCCATAAGGATGGTGGAGTCTAAACACTAGGAATGCAGTGAGTATAGATCTTACCACAGAGAAAAGCATCTTTCTTAAAGTTAGCAGGGACAATCATGTCTCCTCATCTTCCTGCCTTCTGGAATCCATTGTCAGATCTTTGGAGTTCTCCAAACTTCCTATTCCTTCTACTGGAGTGGAATATATGAGTTGAGGATGGACCTGCCTATTTTTTGTAGCAGGTGTTATAAATCCTTGCTCTGTCCACTCATTGAATCCTGGATCTGGAAACATCATTTACTAAATGATTATTGGGTCATTCTTAGGAGACGTTGGGATCAGCTGGGCCCAGACTTCTCCCAATGACTATTCATGTGGAATCTGGGTAGGGGTTGCTGCAATATGGTAGCTGATATTTCCAGAAGTGGATGGGGAAGACCACTGGCCTCTGAGACCCTGAAGACATTCTGGAGTTGTTGCCAAGGACTTATTCTGTCTTCTATGTTTGCCCCACTTTTGTCACTTGGTTATGACCAGCTTTTATTATTGTTCTTTTTAAAATCAGAGCCATGAGGCACAAGGGAACTGGATGAGGCAGCCCTTGACTGGGCTTCCATTGAACCTCGGACTCTTACTTGTAGTCATTGCCTCATGTTTCAAGTTCTGCAGAGACTTAGTCTACATATATAGGTTAAGTCATGCTTTTATAATCCTCATTCATATATCTTATGTTTGTTGGACCTTACTGTATGCCAGGAACTGGGGAGGCAAAGACAAAATGATGAGTGCCCTGTAAAAGTCAAAAGTTTAATTGGAAGAGAGGCATTCTGAAAATGACATTAGATTATCATGTGAACCTTTATGAACTCTATTTTTTAATGCATTTTTTTAGGACATATGCTCTATGAGGGCCATTTGATTTCTACTTTATTAGTTACTTGCAAGTTTATTTGGAAAAATGCTTGCATACTAAATTTGAGTTGAACAACATTTCTCATGCACTTTTTTTTTTCTTTCAAGGTGATTTCCCCCCAGTGGAGAGGTAGCAGTGAGAGGCTGGAGGAGTGGGCACAGGTCTTTCCACTGCATTTTGTATTGTCCTCTTCATTGTAGGAGTTATGCAACCCAGGGGGAAATGCATTTTCCACTCGTGAGGCCCTTTGATCGCTTTCGCTCTTACATAACTCCCCAACAGCTGGAGCTGTAAACTTAAAAATTGGCAGGAGCATAGTTCAAATTGCGAAAGGAAATTCAACCCAAATTGAAGAGAAACAGCTAGATAGTTTTAGTGATTCCAGTATTTGTGTTCTTTAACATTTGGTGAGTGCTAGTGATGTTCGGGGCAGTAAGCAAACCTCCTTACCCAGAGCTGTTGCCATCTTGGCTGTGACTGCTTTTCCATGGGGTCTGGCTGGGGAAAATGAATACTTCCTTATCTTGCTTTTCATCATCAGTCTTCAGCTTTTGTCAGCTCCTCTGCCCACAGATGAGCTAAAGAACACTCGGTGTAATTTTGGGGGCCACCGGGAGTAAATTTGCATCGATTTACCAAGTCCTCCTTCAACAGCTTCATTGTTCTCACTGGCAAGTTGGAAAAAACTTATCAGTTATTCTCAACAAGATAATTTCCTTCACCTACCTTCTACAAGGTAGTCTGAGAAAGTTTTCTCAAATATACCCCTTTCCTTCCTTGTCTCTGTACTTCTTTTCTGACTACTAGTTCCTCCTCCTTTTCTTCTTCCTCCTCTTCCTCCTTATTCTATTTCCTCTTTTTTTCCTTTATTTTTAAGTTTTGAAAATGAGATGCTTATTCAGTAAAGTGAAAATACATCAGTTCTAAACCTGTTTAGCTGCTACTATTTTTGCATCACAATGAAAAAGAGTAAACTCAAAACCCACATATTCAGCTTCAATAGCTTCTTCAGTGCTGCATTTGCACCTATATAAAGTGAAAGTGGGAATCAGATTGTAAAACGGCTACTAAATCTGGTGGTCATGAGCTGCTCATTTCTTTAATGGTTGAAGAGTTAATGATGTTTGAGACAATTTTTCCTTCCACACAGAAATGTTGCTGGGCCAAACAGAGGTATGTTATAGTCAGGCAGAACTTGGGGGTAGAGAAGTAGCTCATAAGAAGGAATAAACTTTTCATCAAGTTTAAACTACAAGTGCTTAATGACTGTTAAATATGAATAGTAAAGATGTGATAATGGAGCCAGGTGTGGTGGCCCACACCCACAATCCCACCCAGTACTTGAGAGGCTGAGACAAGAGGATCACAGTTTATATGCCAGCCTTAGCAACTTAGCAAGGGCCTCAGCAACTTAGTGAGACACTATTTCAAAATATAAATAAATAATAACTGCTGGAAGTATATCTTGGAGGTAGAATGCCCCTGAGTTCAATCCGCAGCTCCTCTCCCCCCCACAAAAAATATGTAATAATGGCTAAAATATGATGGTACCTATCACTTCATGACACCTGGCATGGATTTCAGAGTTGATTATTGTCCTTGCTGGCCAAAAGTTTGTATGAAAATGCAGGACATTTTCTAGCCATTGTCCCCAGATTCTCCTGCTCAACCTAGCTATGGCTCTGCCAGAAATGAGGTGCAAGGTCAGAGAATTTCCTAGCTGTGTTAGAAGTTCTCTTCTGACCATGCAACTTTTTTTCCCAACAGGAGCATTTTTGGCTAAAGGAATAAAGAGTTTGTGCATTTAAAAAGGAAAAGTGTGCATCTAGTTCTTCTCACCTATTGGAGAGTTGATGCTTTTAGGAATCTCTGCTAATCATTTTTTTTTAAGTTTTTTTTTTTTTAGTTCTTTTCTTTTTATTTGTTTCTTCATTTGAAAGAATCCAGGACAGGACTTGATGTGAAGTAAGGCTTTTAATGTGTTCCATGCCTTATCTTTGTCTCTTTCAAGCTGTCTCCCAATGATGATAATAATGATAATAGCTGACTTGGCTCCATCGTATGCTTCAACCTCATAAAACCTTATGCTGTGGATACTGTTATCCCCATTTTTTTCTGTTTCTTTCTTTCTTTTTTTTTTTTTTTAGATAAGTGAACTATGTCACTGACAAGTTTAGTAATGTGCATAAGGTTATACAAATAATAAATGGTATAGACAGATTTAGACCCAGGTATTCCCTCTTTAAACCAGGATCACAACTTGATGTTCTGCTGCTTCCCTTTTAAGATGGTAATAGCTATTGCTCAATCAACAAAGATTTATGGAGCTCTTACTATCTGCCAGGTTTTGAATTAGGTACTGGGGATATTGAAACAAGCAAAGCAGACACGGTCACTGTCATCGTAGAACTTAGAATGTAGCAAAGGAGATCAATTTTAAGTTAATAATGAAACAAAAATATGTAATTAATGACTATTATACACGATAAGAGCCTGCAAATAAGGTCCTTATTTACTCTCCAAATAAGTGACATTTAAGGTGAGATTGAAAATCATATGAAATAAAAGATGGAGGCACGGGTGGTAGAAAGGGTCAGAGGGAAGGAACATTTGTCAAAAACAAACGCTAGTGATTTCCATGTTCCAGTGACTATCCAGTGAGCAAATTTAAAGCATAATTTCTCTCAATGGTATTTCCTTTAAAGTCTAGATGGAATTTGAATTTGCTTATGTATATGAGATGGTTATAACTAGATCCTGTTCTAGTTAGGGAACTAGTTGCTTACTCAAAAGAATGAAAACAGATGCTTTATGATGATAGAAGCACATAAAGTAAGAAATGCCCTGGGGATGATTCTGAAGGGAAACTCCAAGGAAGCCAGAAATAATTCTTTCCAGTGGGAAAGGACACAGAGAGAAAATGCTGAACTGCACAGAGACCAAAAGATGTCCATTAAGAGGATATCCATACCCCCCCATATGATTATTGTATTTCCAAGTGATCAAAAACTCAAATATTAAATAAATTATGAAGTCAATTAATGAAACTCTGGAATACATAGGTTAATAACAATGAATGCAAAGTCCAGAAACAGACTCAAACATATGCAAGAATTTAGTATATCATTAGGGTGACATCTTAAACCAGTGGAGGAAAAAAGCTAGATTCTTCATTCTTTTTTTTTACACAAAAATAAATTGCAAATGGGAGAATAATTTGAATGTATTTTATGTTGTAAAATTCTAGAAGTAAGCATGGGTGAATAATTTTATAATCCTTGGCTAGGAAAGGCCTCGTAAGAACCAGGCCCAGCTTATGCATTTCTTCAGACTTGCATCTTTTCAGACCCCAGAGAGGAAGATTGGGACGATTTTGTGGGAGAGAAGTTCACTAAGCTCCATCATATCTTTGTCTGGCTTTTTTTTTTTTTCCTTTTTTCTTCTTTCTTTTTCTTTTTTTTTTTTTTTTTTTTTTTTTTTTTTTTTTTTTTTTTTTTTTTTTTTTTTTTTTTTTTTTTTTTTTTTTTTTTTTTTTTTTTTTTTTTTTTTTTTTTTTTGGCTTTTGCTTGGTTTTACTTATTTATTTTTTTGTTGGTGCATTGTAATCATACATCTTTGTTAGTTACAAACTGGTAAAGGCATACATGCACACATTTCTCATTTAACCCTTCCGCATTTGTCTGGCTTTCCTTGGAGTAAATGCTCGTCTACCAATAAAACAGTAGCATGTAGAAAAACAAGTGAGCATGAAGCTAAAACTGGACTCTATAAAAATGTAAAACTCCTGTACAGCAAAAAAAAATTATAAACTATTATAAACACATGTTTTAGGGCCTTCTAAAGGAAAGCATTGAAGCATAATTCTCTTCTGAATTAGCTCTAGTGTTTCTGCTTTTTAAAAAAAAAAAGGGGGGGGGTCCTAACCTATCCCTAAAAATCAGAATGCCTATAAACTTGGAAGGAAAAACATTGTCTTATTTTCTTCAACCTCCAGTACCTCTAATCAAAACTTAGTCTTTCTTTCGAATATGAATGTAGGCAAAAAACTATGTTAGTATTAGTGTTACCTGTGACTTCATCTCTAATATGAATCAGATATTTTTAGATTATTTTATAGTTGTTGCTGATGTCTAATCCCAAATTTATAGCACTTATTAGACTCATTGCTAGATTTTAGTTTTTGGTGGGCTAGTAAAGATTTTATTATTTAGTGGGCTAGTATATATGTGTACATATGACTATCACAAGTTAATTTTAAAATACTTTGACAAGCATATTTTAATATCATTGGTTTCTTTTGTAATTATTTATATTTTATACATTTAAAACCTTAACTGGAAAGAGGTCCATGGGCTTCAAAGACTGCCCAAGAAATCTGTGCCATGACAAACACTTAAAACACTATCTTAAGGTAATGATTTACAAAGGAAAGACAGCTGCCACCCACATTTGCTTTTTATTACCAGCACCCCTCACTCTAAGCACTGGACTCCTTAGGTGGGCGTGGAGGGTTTTAACATCACCCACAACACAGTGAGCCCAGCAGGTAGAGAGGACACCAGATTGGGCCTGTGTTCCTAGGTGACTGACAGTCTTTTTTAGACTTGGCAGATCCATATCCCACTGCTGAAGCTCTAATGACCAATTTTATGGGGCTTTTGAGGTACTCTCTTATCCCTTAGGGAAAGCACTGAATTATGGGCCGATAGCCTCAACGTTCCCAGCCTTGCAAATCAGTAAGAAAAATACATGAAATATAGCTGTGTAATTAATGTGAGTAAATAATAAATGGAAAAAATATTTGACCTCAACTAACAGTCAAAGAAATGCAAACAAAAGCAAGATTTTAAAAATGTTTATCAATTTGATAGTCTTCAAAATTTGACAAAATTCAGTTTGATAAAGAAGTACAGAAATAAGCAATCATACCTTGTTGTAAGATGTCAGTTACTCTACCAGTTTTTTTAAAAGTTTGGTTTAAAAAATTTACTTAAAATGCTCTTTGTGCATTCACTTTGACCTAACAATCTCACTTGTTGGAATTTACCTCAAAGAGTGTATCATAAATATGTAAATGAAAGTACATACTAGAATGTTCTTTACTCCCTTTTTTACTGTAGGAGAAAACTCCTCTGGAAACAGCCTAAATTTTGTACATATTTCTATAGGGTAATTCATTGACATATTTTGCTTTGTCTTCCTTGTGTGTTATCACCTGTTCCAAGAAGATGAGCCAGACTTCCTTGCTTTAGGGAAGGTATGTGTTGAATAGTAGGAAGCGGAAGTTGCACCTGAGAACTGTTGTCCTTGACTTTTGTTTTCTGGAAAGTGAGTTCTCACTGAAGTAGTTAAGCCAGGGAGGAGACAAGTGAGGTGGAATCAGAGTAGAATGTGAGAGGCCTGAAGAGAGAAGACAGGGCTCTGTGGGTCTCATGTTCTGTGGGGTCTGTCCTCTGCTCAGGTGCATTGCTCTGGGAGGAAAAGGAACGGGGGCACCTATAGACCCTCAGCCTGAGACCTTTGACTTCACCAACCTCATCCAAAGACCCCTGACTCTGCCAGCCTGATGAACCAGTCAGAATCAAGGCCACAAGAGTTCAAAGGGTGAATGAACTTACATCTCCAAAGTATCAGCAGAGGGATTCCTCTGAATACATGAAGGTTCTTTGAGGACGAGGGGTAGAGGAGAAGTGAGTATCCATGGTGATTGCCATTGAATAGCCCCTCAATCTGGAAGGAAGTGGAGAGTAATTTGATTTAAGTAAGTAACCAAATGTGGCAATCCTACAGACTTGAGTTTTCCAAGGTGTGTCAAATTTGCTACAATAGATTTCTTACTAATTAAATCCCTTTCCTGATAACTTTGTCGTGAGATGCTTACAAGAGGTGAGAAAACCATGCCATGCCTGTCTCCCGATACACCCAAGCTCATGACAACTCAAGACAAAATTTTCTCCATAAAGACAATAATCATTGAAAGTAAAACATAGAGAGGTGACCAAAGGTGTACTGATGTGGCTGATACAGAAGCCACATGCAAACCTAAAGGGAACAGGGAAAACTGCAGTGTAGTTCCAAAATACTAGGTCTCATGCTCCAAGAACAGAGTAAAACACCTTCTGGATAGAACCAACAGGAAGTTTGAAAACCTGTTTGTCTGCTTTCCACTCAGGAGGCAGAAATTGGGTCAGAGCCTGTTCCAACCCAGCCCCTAGGTGAGGGACTGGGCCTCTAGGATGTATGCACTAGCTACAGTAACAAAGCCCTGGAAATGCAGCTCAAGCAAATGTGTACAGAACGGCTGTACATACAGTTAGGGAGGAAAGTATGCTCTTGACACAGCCTTGTGATTCAGGGCTTCAGACCCCAAACCAGAAAATCCCTTTGGCTTTAGTTCTGCAACTAGCCTTCTGGGGGTAGTCGAATGCAAATCTGATTTACTTTTATATGTGATGATTGGTCACACACGTCCAAGCCTAGAACTGAAAGCCGCAGAGCAGGAAAATATAGTCACATGAAGGGTCATTAACTCTGTAATTTCACTTCTTGGTTGGGGCCAAGAAGCAAAGTCAGCGAGTGCTGTGTGTTTTTGCTTTCCTCCTTCCTCGACCTCTGCTTGTCTCAGTGTAAAGTGAAAGTCCCATGCAATACTGTTCAGAATGACAGAGCAAGTGGTACATTCCTGGCTGTGTATGCCCTGCTAACTGCTGATTCTCTCAGCATCTCTCTGAGCTACCAATGCTTTTTAGTGGGAGAACACGAGGCTTAGTGAGAGTAGATCATTTGTGCAAGGTCTCAAAGCCAGTAGGTGTCATAATGGATATGAATTTATTTACATCTGACTTCAGATCAAATCTTTTAGCTGTTATTTAGACAGCTATTTTTCAGACAATTCAGGAAAACAGGTTTTGTTTTCTTGTGGTTTTTTGTTTGTTTGTTTCTTTTTTTAATATGTCCCCAAATTAAGCAGTTCTCCACTTCTGAGGTTATGCATAGATCTAGAATAAATTGATTTATGTTACTCCAAGCTCCCAAGCTTTCTATCTTTGGTAATTCTGATGGGCTAGAAGTGTGCCCAGGTCTTTATCACTTAAGTTCTTGGTACTGAATTCAATTGAGAATCCAAGAGCTCCCAGAAGGCCCACCTCACCCATGAGTAGCCTTATCCCTATGTCTGTGGGCTATATAGTTTGGTCATTTTCTGTAGTTTTCAATAAACTAAAAAAGGCTGGAAACCACTCCCTAGGCAATCTATTTGCACACAATATTTGTTAGTAAGTTGTTGAAATGGCATGATTTACATCTTGACTAATTTCCCATGCTGTTCTGTTTTCTTTTTCCAAGCAAATATCCTGTAGGGTAACATGAGGATCCTATTTTGGGCTATAATTTTCCCTAGGTACTTATGGTTCACACAAATCAAAGAATATTGGGCACCTCTTTTTCTTTTCACAAAATATTTTCAGTACTCTGTGGAGATAGGATCCATATCATTCCATGACCAAACCACTTACCCAATAAGCTCTCAAGAGATGAACTTGGTAGAAGACTGTTTAAAAGTTGGCAGACCTATGATATACTTTAGGACAGAAGATAACTTTTCTTATTTGTTTATTAAGAATTCCTTTGGTTTGAACAGAGTGGAAGGACAAAAGGATTACAGGCTTGAGTTTTTGGTCAAGTGAGAAGACCTAGGTCACAGATTCAAATATAGCTTTAATCTGAAAATGTTGCAAAGGCAATTTGTTGTGTCTCTTCTCAAGCCTGAGCATGTATTGAACTGAGGTCTTTGCAATAGTTCCATTGGAAATGCACATTGTGTTGCAGGGAGGAAGCATGTAATGATGAATGGTGGCAATTGGGTCATGCCTGGGGAACTGTGTGACATCTGGACCTCAAGTTTTTCACTTCTGTGGCCTACTTGGCAGTAAATAATGTGATCCCTGTATGCTGACATACTCAGAAGCGAACAGAACAAGCCATAGGCATCTGGCACCCAACCGTTCACTTTGCAATTCTTGATTCTATCAATCAGTTTCAAAGATGAATTTGCCAGTGGAAAACTTGGGGGAATCTTTGGCTTTATAACTTAATACAGGCTTTATCAGTGATGATAGCAATTGATTCTAGTTCTCTAGCGCTCAGCAGATACCAGGTACTCTCTAAGTAACTCGTGTATATTAATTTATTTAATTCTGACATTAGCCCTATATTATAAGTACTTATTCTGGCAGGATGGTGACAATACCTGTTCTCCCAGTGCTTAGGAGGCTGAGACAGGAGAATTGCAGGTTTGAGGCCAGTGCACAGTATCTTGGGGAAACCCTGTCTCAAAAAAATAAAAAGGATGGGGCATCGCTTAGAGGTACAGTTCCTTGGGTTCAATCTCCAGTACTACAAAAATAAAATAAAATAAGCATTTATTCTATTTTTTTTTTAACTTAGCCTTCCCTGGGTCAGATGGTCAGTGAGTGGCAGGGATGAGAATAGAGTTCATGTCTATCTGCCACCAATGCCTATTGTCAAGAACCACTGTGCTCCTGTCTCCTCTGTGGTGAGTATGTTGATCTTGCTCATTTGGTTCTTGATTCTTGGTCTCTGTAGCTGCTCTGCTCCTACCTGCGTCTGACAGAAAAATGGAAATCCAGCATTCGAAAGTAGGTGAACCAGTCACTACATATGCATTTTTAGGTTTTGCACATGAACCATTGAAATAAACATCAAGATAGGCTCTAACGAGCTGGAAATGGCTTGTACAGAATGTGAGGGAGGATTTGAGGGTTTTGGGACACAGACCAAAAGGCTTGTCACATGCCTCGTAGCAGAGGCTCGCTTGCTAATCTGCGGCATGTCACAGCCTGAACAGCAGCGTGTGATGTGCCTATCACTTTCCTGAAAGGAATCTTCGCCACATGTCCATCCCTCTACGTGCTACAAGGCTCCCTGCAGCCAGCCGAGCTGCGTGCCAGGCCTCAGACACCAGGGCAGTCCCTCCCAAGGGGAGAGGGTGACAGAAGGCCAGTGCGTGATCAGGCACTTAAAATCTGTGTGTGATCTGAGATTGCCACATAGTTATGAATGGAATCCACAAAATGTGAGCCGCTTCACGTTCGTTCCTGCGAGTGTCTGGGGACATTTGCCACAGAGCAGAGGTCTTCAATAAATGTTGGTAATTGTGATAATGACCTATATAACAGTATGTTACGCGAGTAATGCTCCTGCAATAAAAAACAGACATGATATTAATAATGCATTGCCATCCAATGTTTGGTGTTAGCAATTTATAGCTTTATAGAAATGGCTCATAAATATTAGGACTAGGAGGAATATTAGCGACTACAGACACCTCCAATTCACTCATTTATAGCTGCTAAAATAGGTTCTAAAAATATAATGACTTCCCCAAGGTCATATATATTTGTTTACTATAAATGTTATATCAACTTAGATTTAATAGTGGGAAGGCTACTGTTTGTTTTTAGAAAGTCTTTTCTTAGAGGTGGGAGTAGATGTCTGATTTGAGGACCATCAGCTCAGATTTCTCCACACCAATTAAGGATGTTTTAGGAAAGTGCACAGTCTGGTTGACAGGGTGGCTATTTGCACAGTTCCTGACACAGATCAACATCAAAAATATTATCATTCCTTTTTTGTGGTACTGGGGATCGAACTCAGGGGTATTCTCCCTCTGAGCTCTACCATCAGCCCTATTTTGTTTTCTTATGAAACAGGGTCTCACTAAGTTGTCGAGGGTAATTATCATTCTTATTTTTGTTCCTAAGAATGCCTATTGACTGTTGTTAACACAAGCGTTTCCAAACATTTTTGATGTAATATTCCTATTTGTAAAATATTTTTGAACATGCTTTCCAAAACATATATGTAAATTGTATAACAGACTGCTGTATGCATTATTTATAAGGAATGAATAAACTAAAAAAAAAATAGGGTGAAAAAGAAAGTAAATACATCTGAGTACATGGGCTTCCTTTTACCAGCCTGTTACTTTTTTATATGTTTAAACAGTTCCATAATGGAAAAAGAGATGGGAAAAATATAGAAAATAAGTATTTTCTTTTTCTACTTCTTCTGGATTGTCTTGTAGTACCTCTTTAGTTTTCTAACTGGAAAATAAGCAGCTCAGTCAATCCCCCATAATGTCTTCTTTGACTCTCTTCAGAGAGCACCATCATAAGAGCGTCATGCTCTGCTGATAGAGCCAGGTGCTGGCAGAGGGCACTGTCATAAGAACTCAAAGGCAGCCAGCTTCTTCACTTTCCAAGGGTGTGTGGGGTGGCCGCAGACAGATTCCAGATTAGCATGTGTCCAGTCTTCTGAGAGTGGAGTTCGAAAAAGAAAGGTCACATTAATCCAGCCCAGGAAACTAACAGGAGATATATCTTGAGCTCTTCCCTCGTTCCAACCCCTTCTTCTCGACTCATGCCCAACAAATCACTAAATTTTACTGACTTTCAATGCCAACCACATATTACTGACTATAAGTGGGTGCTAAATGGTGTTGCCAAAAAGATATTGTATCTCATCTTCTATACATGAAGTGATGTTTTCCCAAGAATTCAAAAAAACAAAAACAAAAAAACCCTCCTACCAACATAGCAGACAGAATAATGGAAATCCTTTATAAAACACGTGGTAGCCAGAAGAAAAAAATATAGCTTGGGGAAGAAAACACAGACATGTTGTTGGACTCCAGAGTCACACACACACTGACAGTTTGCAGAGTGTCCTGAAAAAAAGGAAAATCAACTGCTAAGAAGTACGTGCATTAAAACAACAAGGGCAAGCCGGGCGTGGTGGCGCACGCTTGTAATCCCAGCATTCGGGAGGCTGAAACTAGAGGATCCGGGTTCGCGGCCAGCCTCAGCTACCTAGTGAGGCACTCTGCAACTTGGTGAGACTCAGTTTCAAAATAAAGAATAAAAATAGGGCTGGGGGTGTA